>PVJH01003263.1:0-39336 GCA_004026705.1 Nesogale talazaci
TTAATGTTGGGGTTGGTGTTGGTGTCGGGCTTGATGTTAGTGTTGGTGTTGGGGTTGGTGTGGGGGTTGATGTTAATGTTGGGGTTGGTGTTGGTGTTGGGCTTGATGTTAGTGTTGGGGTTGGGGTTGGTGTTAGTGTTGGGGTTGGGGTTGGGGTTGGGGTTGGGGTTGCTAGTTGCCCTCAAGTCAGTCCCTGATGAAATGCTGCCCGGTCCTGCGCCATCCCGCAGGTTGACTGCAGAGAGTGCCATGGGATCCACAGGAGTATGATTGTCTGGTTTCGGATGTAGGCCTTTCTTCCTCATCTATCTTCTTTTAGACCAGGAGTTCTCAATCTTCCTATTGCTGAGATCCTTTAATATAGTTCCTTGTGTTGTGGGGACCTCCCAACTGTACACCTGTACACTTATTTTCGTTGCTACTTCACGACTGTCATTTTGCTACTGTTATGAATCGGACAACCCTTGAGACAAGGCCGTTGGACCCTTGAAGGCTGAGAACCGCTGGGTAAGATGCTCTCCTGAGACCTGCTCTATGTTGGAACAACATGCAAGCTTCCCTGACGAGGCACACAGCGGCTGCACAGAAGGTGCATTGACTTGGATCCGAACCCAGGTCTCCTGCACAGGAGGCACAGGTTCGACCTCTGAAGCCCCATCCATTCCACTTTGTCTCCTCTGATGAAACAAAAGTCGCTGTTTGTGGCTTCCAGCCAAGGGTGGATCCTTGGTTTCACTGGGGTTGGGCCCCTCTCCAACTCAGACCTCAGATCCTTGCGACCCTGGTAGGCATGACGCGGCACGTTCCTTACCAGGCCACTAGGTATTGGAAAAACAACCTTGATCTGTAAAGTTAGGGAAGCGTTAAAGTCCTCTTGTGTGCCCTTCAATGGATTGTGTACAGATGAAGTCAGACAAGGTCTGTTGTCACTCCATCCAGTACTGGGGCCCTTTATCAAGAATGGGATCAGAGCCTGGGTCTGGAAAGCAGGAAAACCAAGGTGGATAATATGTGGTTGATCTGACTTCCTTTGAGCCATTGGCCCTTCCCGTCATGAGGAGTGCAGGTCTCGGCAGTGGCCCAGAGCAGAGTGCGTATCATCGATGAAATTAGGAAAATGGAACCCTTCGGTCAGACTTCCATCCAAGTTGTGCATCAGACACTGTCTATCCCATGGGCACTTATACAAGAAATAAGAAACAGACGTGACATCAAGGTGTTCAGTGTTACCAAGGAAAACAAGACATTGTAATGGGTGTACAGAACAGCAGAAAGTGGAGATGATTTTAATTACTGCTGTCTGCCTGGGTGAAATGTGTACAGTTCAAGGGGACCAGGCCAGGCACTTTGACTTCTAGGGTCTCATGCCTGAGACTGGCGATCACCACGGTCCTAGACCACTGCGGGCTTTTCTAAAGAAAATGTGACAGCTGGTTTCCACAAAATGTTTAAAAGATCAAATTAGCCTTAGTGCTGGATTGACTACACAAGATTAACAATTCACTACGGTTTATTTATGCTGAAAGATTTCTGTTTATTTCCTCTTGCAGTTGTGTGCATGATCTTGGTTCATTATGGAATGAGAAATGGCTTTGCCAGTATGAGACAGAAGTCACGTCTATTGATGTTTATAATGTGTTCAGGGGAAAGGGAAAAAGTAATTCACTACTTCATCAATTTTGCATGCCATGAAAATTCAATTTCTCTTCAGGTGCAGCTTCAGTTTGATGCCCTTTAAAGTGGTAACCATTATTTGAATTTTGAAAATTATATTTCATAATAAAACCATTTAAACTACCACTACCAACAATAAAGGAGCAGCTTGCCTGGGCCCTCCTGCACAGCGTGGGGAAGGGAATTGTCAGCACAGTGGGTCAAGAGTGCCTTGAAAGGTCTGCTGCCACAAGATGGAGTCCAGGTAAGTGTGGGCTTGACCAAATCTCCCCTCCCTGCTCCACCTCAGCACTGCTCCCATCTGTGTCTGAGGGGCACCTGCCATGTGCTCCCTCTTCGCCCCCAGCAGTCCTGGCCCCTGGCCCCAGGCATGATCATCGATCCACTTTCTTCCATGGTTCTACCTTCTTAATGACTTGATGTTACTCCCCTCCCCCATCCTTCATGCACACACATTCACACAGAGGGGTCGAACCACACTGAAGAGGAATGTCGGCCTCATGCCACCGTGTTGACAAGATCCCGTCAGAAAGATCTTTTTGGTATGTCTCCTGTACTTTTCTCTGTGCTCAGCCGTTTTCAATTTTTCTGTGTTTCAGCCTCTCCTCACTGTTCCCTGCCCCCTACACACACACACACACACACACACACACACACACACACACACCCCTACCCTACTACTAGCAATTTTAAGTTGTATCTCCTCAGAGGTAAGCCCGGTGCCTACAGTGTGGTGTTAGGACTAAACAGATAGGACTTTCATCCCGACTGCTCAGTCTCTCCTCCTAACCTATTCCTCAAATCCCCATCCTCGGCTCTGGGCCCCCAAAAGGACCCACCAGGATCAGCCCTGTCATTGGCCACTGCCCATGAGTGTCTCTTCCTGAAGGCCACTCTCTGCCTCCTTTCTTCACTGGGTCCCCTCATTCAGGTGTGTGCTTTCCTCTGCACTCACACGTCACCTTCCATCTTGTCTTCCCCCATTGTCTTAAGTTAAGGGTTTATGCTCACATCTTGGCTAGTCTCTGGGGTTCCAATCAGAATCTGCCATCTATTCATAGCTAACAATCATAGAACTCCAAGTCCCAGACCTATTGGGGTGAAGTCCTTTCTGCCTGGCTCGTGAGGAGGGGAGACTGTGGGAAAGAACTCATCCGGGACCTGGGTCTTAAAGGAAGAGGAAGAACTACTTGGTCCGAAGGGCAGAATTAAGAGGCAGATGGAAAGGGTGAGGCAGGGGACAATCCCGAGGACTGTGGGGCTGGAAAAGGGGAGCTATAGGATGAAGAGGTTGACTTGTGTCTGCTAGCATGCACCGATCTTGAAAGGGCCGGCAGGCACACCTGACTTTACTGCTCTTTGCTTTAGTGCACTGAGAAGACAGTCATGTTGTAGGAACTGCAGGATTGTGCCAAACTTGGAAGCCATTTTCCCTTTGGGTCTCATCTTGATTGGCCTCACAACATTTCAAGCTCTTTCGTCATGTCCTTCTACACTGGAGAGACCACAGTTCGTGTAAACATAACTGAAATGCATTGCACATCTCTTCATTGGGATAGAAGCTTGACTGCAGTGGTCTGGAACCATCTGGGTGTTCTCTCCAAGGTGCAGCTGAAGCAGGCCTCTTTGCACATGTATGCTGGGCATCTGGTGAAGTCGGTGAAAACCAGACCTTAAAGAGTACTTGGTGCCGTGCGGAGAAGTCGGAACTTTATTTTGTAGACAGTGAAAAGCCACCAAACTTTTTTTAAAAATCAGGGAAATGGCATAATAATTATAGACGGGGTTTAGAGCAGGCAGAACTCTTTGACCATATAAAGGAAGTTTCGAAGGGAAAATTTCAAATCACACTAGCTGACCATTTTTGGATGCTGCTGTGGATGTGGGTTAGATTGGTCCCTTCCTTGCTTTACTTGCTCCACACCGTACTTCTTCAGGTCTCTTAAGAACCACCTGTCTAGAAATTCCCTCTATATTGATGTTGCAATAGAAGCCTCTAGACTGCTCAGCTCTCTGGCGGCACAGTGGTTATGTGTTGGGCTGCTAACCTCAAGGTCGGCAGTTCTAAATCACCAGCTGCACCATGGAAGAAAGGGGAGGCTTTCTGCTCCCGTGAAAAGTTATGATCTGGGAAGCCCACAAGGGCACTTCTATGCTGTCCTATAGGGTGGCTATGGGTCTGAACGGGCTCCATGGCAGGGAGCTTGTTTGCTTGAATAGGTTCCCCAAAGTCCTCACCCATCCCCTCCCTTCTTTTCAAACGGCACCCCTTTCAAGGATGTATGCCCACTCTCTCTCCATTTTCACGTGAAGCCACGTGAGTCACAGGGCCACATCCTAAGCATGTTGACCTTTTCACAGGTGCCTGTAGGAGACACGGTGCCTTAGTTGATGTTATAAATGATAGTAAAGGTGGCTTTGTGCAAGGCCTATTTTGATTCTAGCAGTTTCTGGAATGTCATCCAGTTCTGACCACAGAGGAGAGTTGTGCTTCTGCTTGGTCTGGCTCGTCTCCACTCCACCCCCTCCTGCCCACAGGAGCTCTGGGTACAGCTGTACTCATGGAGGGGGTGGGTTCGACGAGGTGAAAAGGGGGGCTGTTGCCACATCTCACCATGCAGTCAGCTTTTTTTTTTTCTTTTAAATCTCTCTCTCACTCCCCCTGGGACAAACTGAGGAAGTTACAGCTCCAGCATTCCAAACTCGAGAGGAGATTTGCTTTTAAAATTGAACAATGATAGAATTTTGGATCCAGTCCTTCTGGTTTCTTTGAAAATTATTTCCTGGAAACTTCAGTGGCCGTTTACAGAGCCATGGCAATCTACACATCAGGAGTCTTGCAAACTTCAGATGTCGCTCCTTAGAGCCAAGGTCCTCAGCTCTGCTGCTAGCATGTCACTCACCAAACAAGACTGGAGGAAGGACTGCACTCACCAGGGCATGTTCCTGGATTCCTAAGCCAATCTCCTTTCTAAGAAGTTAAGCACCCATGGCATAACTCGTGATTGATCCAAAAAGACTTCAACTGTCTTTTGCCAAAACATGTGCTGCGTTTCAAATCTGGGAATATTGTGAAATTCATTCGCTAGATGAACATCATACTAGCATAGCGATTTTCCTTTTTAAGAAAACCGGGCCAACCCTGACACTAGCAAACAGTGAATGAATGTGCAAGAATCGTTGAATGACAGACAATTTCCTGCTCTTGTTTGGTTTTCATTTTTCTTTTTCTTCTTAACCAAATTCTCAAGACTTTTATTCTTTTTTTTTTTTTTTTTGTGAGCATCACTGTTCTCCGGTGGTAAGAGTAGGAGGCCCAGCCCCACTGCTGGAATTGAACCTCCATCCCAGTGGGCCGCAGTCCCGCGCACAACCACTACGCCACCGGGGCTCAGCCCAAGACTTTTATTCTTAAGACTATTTTCTGGGCCTATTTATCAGAGATCATTCCTGGGAAATGTCTTAATGACTACCAGGATGGCGAGGTATTGGAACCATAGACCCAGAGAAAACAAACAGCCCATTTTAAAAATAGATGATAGGTAAATAAGTTGATGTGCAGCTAAATAAGAAGTGAATGAATGAACACTCACCACGATGGAATCTACTAGGATTCATGGAGACTCTGTAGGCCAGGGTAAAACTGCCCCTGTGGGTTTCTGAGACGGCAACTCTTCTCAGGAGTAGAAAGCCTCATTGTTCCCCTGTGAGGCAAGTGGTGGTTTTGAACTATTAACCTCACAGTTAGCAGTCCAACATGTAACCTCTGCACCACCTAAGGCAGAAGCATGGAGTTCTATAAAGGAGACATTATGGTTGTTGGTCTAGGAAAGCTTGAGCTCTTGATTCTATAAAAGGACATCATCCATAATAAAGGAAAGGGTCAACAGCAACATAAAGGAAGACCCTGGACAAGAGGACGGAAACATGGATTCTTATATGCCCCCGGTAAGGATGGCGCAGATCCAGATAAGATTTCGTTTTGTTGCACGTAGAGTCTCTATGAGTTTGAACTGATTCTCTGGCCTCTAACAACAGCAAGGGTCCCGTCTTTATTCAGATGTTAGAATGCTGTTCTTCATAGACGTGGGAGCATTTGTTTTTATTATTTCTCCTCCCTTTGTCTCTTAAGTGTCGCCATGTGAATTTCCTCAGAAGACAGATCGGGTCGGAGGGATGAGGTTCCACATCTTAGTCTAAGTCTTAAGAAACTGGGCATACTTCTGCTGTCCATCTTTTACTTTTACCATCACTATGAGAACTTGTCTTCTATCCCAGGAGGAGGAGAGACATGGAGCAGAGTCACCCCAGCCACTCGCGAGCCAACATACAGCTAAAAACACAAATGTTTATGGTCATACGCCACCGAGTTTTTCTTACACAAAAAACAGGTTCCTCCTACCACCAACTATTTCATTCTATCTCGGTAGTATGCACTCATCATGGTAAACTCATTCCTATTTGCTTTCTAGTCTTTGGTTTAAGACTGGAGATCGGTAGGCTCAGCGAGGCCAATAAAACTTAGGCAAGATTGGCTGGAATCTTCAGGGAAAATCATTCCTGATATTTATGAGACCCATGTGTGTGAGTCCCTCTTTTTTTTTTTTCCTTAGGCATCACTGCCCTGGTGGTGGGAGTAAGAGGCCCAGCCTTTGCTCCTGGGGGCTGGAATTGAACCTCCACCCCAGTGGACCGCAGTCCCGTGCACAACCACTACGCCACCAGGGCTCAACAAGTCCCTCTATTTTTTAAAGCATTTTATTGGAGGCTTATACAACTCTTATCACGATCTATACATACATCAACTGTATGCAGACCGCATTTGTACATTTGTTGCCATCATCATTCGCAAAACAGCCTCTTTCTACTTAGGCCCTTGGTATCAGCTCCCCATATTTCCCCTCCCTCCCCACTCTGTCTCCCTCATGAACCTTTAATAATTTACAAATTGTCATTATTTTGCCATATCATACACTGTCCAATGTGTCCCTTCATCCACTTCCCTGTTGTTCGTACCCCAAGGAGGAGGTTATATGTAAATCCCTACAATTGGTTCCCCCTTTCTACTCCACCTTCCAGGTATCACCACTCTAACCACTGATCCTGGAGGGTTCATCTGTTCTGAATTCCTCATGTTTCTGAATCCAGTGTACATATCTTGGTCTAGCTGGATTTCTCAGGTAGAATTGAGATCATGATATTCAGCGGGGGGGTGGGGGGGGGGCTGGAGGAGAGAAGCATTTAAGAACTAGAAGAAAGTTGCACATTTCATTGCTGCTACACTGAACCTTGACTGGCTCGCCTTCTCCCTGTGACCCCTCTGTAAGGGGATGCCACTTCACTGACTGATGGGCTTTTGGTCTCCAATCTGTACTCCCTCTCGTTTATAATGATATGATTTTTAGATCTTTGATGCCTGATACCTGATTCCTTCTACCCCTTGTGGTCACACATGCTGGTGTGCTTCTTCTGTGTGGGCTTTGTTGATTATGAGCTAGATGGCCGCTTGTTTACTTTCAAGCCTTTAAGACCCCAGACACTTTCCCTTTTGATAGCCAGGCACCATCAGCTTTCTTCACCACATTTGTTTATGCACCTATTTGTCTTCAAGTGATCTTGTTGGGAAGATGAGCATCATGGAGCAAAGTGTTCTTACATTGAGGAAGTACTTGAGTGGAGATTCAATGTCCATTTGCTGTAGTAATACTAACCCTATAGGTATATGCACATAGATCTATTTCCCCATCATCATATATAAATATATTTACCTACATACATGCCTGTATTTAGACCTTGATAAATGCTCTTTATCTCCTAGTTCTTTCCTCTATTTTCTTTTATTTTCCTCTTGTTCCACTATCATGCTCAGCCTTCATTTGGGTTTCAGTAATTTCTCTCTGTTACTTACTCTTGATCAATCCATATCAGGCTTCTTGCACCCACCTTGTCACTGATTTTGGATCACTTGTTGTCCCCTTATCTCTGGGTTGGTCAACACCACCTCCTTTCCCCCATCTCCTCATCTCCCATGTCCCCCCGGAACCAGCATTCACATTGCTTTCTCCTCTAGTCTTCATCCAGCCTATCTTATCTAGATAGACTTGCAGAAATAATAATACGTAGCTGAGCCCCGGTGGTGTAGTGGTTGTGCATGGGACTGCGGCCCACTGGGTTGGAGGTTCAATTCCAGCTCCCAGGAGCAAAGACTGGGCCTCCTTCTCCCACCACCTGTTGGCAGTGATGCCTAAAAAAAAATTTTTTAATAAAAAATAAATAAATAATAATAATATGTACCCAAAAAACCCCCAAGACATTGTAAGATGAAGTGACCAAAGAAAACAAAACAAAACGATGACAATAACAAAAAAAAAAACCAATGTTCAGAAAGATATATATAAATAAGTAAAAAAATAATAATAACAAAATAGAAACCTATAAATGGTTCAAGGTCTGTTCGTTGACCTTCAGGAGTGTACCCCGTTTGAGTCCGATGGGGTGCCACACCCTACAAAGTATATCCTTGGCACTCCCTCAGGAACTCCATACTCTGCTGCACACCCTTAGTGCTTTGCTTTAGTGTGGTGGGGTCAGTCCCTCTATTTTTCACTACCTGTATTAGGTGGCCATAGTGTTTACACATTGAGCTGCTAGTGTCAAGGTTGGCATTTCAAAGCCACCAGCTGCTCCATAGGAAAAAGATGAGGCTTTCTACTCCTGTAAAGAATTACAGTCTTCATTGGAGCTGCTGGATGGGTGGAGAGAAAGTGGGGTAGAGAGATGGAACCAACTGCACGGATATACACATAACGTCCTATCTAGTGGGCAGACACCAAAGGAGTGGACTGGGGGAGAGGTCAGGCAGTGTAAGATATGACAGCGCAATAATAATTTGTAAAATATTGAGGGTTGGTGGGGAAGAGAGAGCAGAGGAGGAGGGGAAAGGATGGCAAGCTGGTATTCGGAGAATGAAAATAGCAGCAGACATGTGAGGGTGCTTGAAACAGCATATTTATTTATGTATTGTGAAAAACGATGTATGAGCCCCCAATAAAATGATCTTTAATTAAAAAAAAAAAGAATTACAGTCTTCAAAACCCACAGGGGCCGTTCTACTCTTTCCTATGGTGGCACCATGCATCAGAACCTAATCAAGGGCAGCAAGTTTGGTTTCACCTCTCTGCGGATAAAGAAGCATCGAGTTCCGATGACCAAAACAGGCACCCTGAGATCTTCAGAAGAGCCAGTCCATCCTTACCATGGTACCACACTGAAAACCGAACGCACTGCCAGTGAGTCCATATGAACTCGCAGAGACCTTAGAAGACGGGGTAGAACTATCCCTGTGGGTCCCCAAGACAGTAACTATTGAGAGTAGTGGAAAGGCCCATATTTCTCCCTCTGAGCAGATGGTGGTTCAGAACTGCTGACCTTGGATATGGAAGCCCAATAGGGAACCACTACTCCCCCCCCCCCCCGTTCCTCTACAGAGTAGTACAAAGCATGAAAATAAGCACGGGGGTGAGGAGGAGGGGCAGGGAATGAAGTCAAAGGCCTGATAAAGCCACCTGAAGGCTGACCAGCCTCTAGATTTTCATTCACATGTTTAGGATATGTCTATATCATTAAGGAAGGAATTCTGTTTCTTCCAGCCAAGGGCTTCCTTATGAGCTGATATAAATGGAGATCAAGTCCAGGCAGGTACCACCTCCATACAGAGAATCCCACACTCCTTCCTTCCTGTCTCCATTCCCCATGCTGCCTCTTCTTCCCTCTGTAGTCATTACTGTCTGCCTAAGGTCTCACCTTTCCTGCAGATCATTTCTACTTTCAAAAAGATGAAATAAATGATAACATCAAGGGAAGATTAGGCATCCATTAAAAATAATGTAAGTATGAATTCAACTCTTATTCTGCTTCTGAAGCTAGGCTATAGCATAATGCTGAATGATAAGGAAAAATGCTAAATATAGACTACACACATCTTAAAAAATGATAAATCTGTAGGAACAGAGTATGTATACATAGATCTACAAAGAAACACGACTGGAAAGACATCCTAGGACTGTTCATTATAATGCTCACCTATGAATGGTGGACATGGGTGGTTGGTCTCCTCTTTGCAATTCCCCACATTTGTCATGTCTTCCATGGTTAATTCTATTCATTTGTGACACGAGGATAAAAAACATTCAAGAAAGGAAATTATGCTGGTGTCTTGGATAAAAAGGATACATCTTGATATTTTCTTCACATAGATGGGCAAACATTTCTTTCTTCTTTCTATGGGTTTGATGTCTCCTGTGTAAACAGGATCAGCTGGGTGTCCAAGCCAGAACCAGAAAAATCAAGGCAATGGGGTATTTTTAACCCCTTAAGAGGTCAAATTTACACTTCAAATCACCCCTCTTTTTAACACTTCCATTTGAAATTTAGAAGACAGGAGAAGGACACACAGGCCCAGCAGATCATGCCTGCCTCTCAGGCCCCTCACAATAATGGAGACATTTCCCAGGGGGACAGGAGAAAGAAGGGTGAGGCAGAATCATGAGACCAGCCGTGTGGAGGCAAGCGAGCAGGCGCAGCTGCCACTTCCCACCCCAGCGATTGCAGAGAAACTGGTTGCCCCTTTAATGCTGGCATAGGAAGAATTCACATTATGCTAAGAGACTGGTAGAGGGACAACTCACACTATGCTGAGATTATTCAAGCTGATTACCATGTCAAAGATACATATTATTTTAATAAAAAAGAGGAAGACCATTCTTATTATTTTCATCTCAAACTGATACTTCCCTATACATATGTACATGTGTGCATACATGTGTGGATGTATTACGTAATGGAATTTGAATAAAGGGAATGGGATTCTAAGGCTGGAATGCTCTACTAACATATAGAACTCAATCTCATACTTATAAACCACGTTGGTTATCATAATCAAGTCCTTAATCTTTCATGAAACCTCACAAATATTATTTGACCCTCACAGCAGCTATGGGTGGTACTCAGATCACAACCTTTCCTCCCATTGTGAACAGAAGCATAACGAGGCCCAGAGAGGCAGGGTTAGGGGTCAAACCCAAATCTTAGGTAGTCAGGGACCCTTTCTGCTAAATGACGTGGATATTTATGATGCTGATATATTAGAGGAAATATCTTATTTGCTTCCTGTTGAATGCATTTATTTAATGAAAAAAAAAGAAAGATCACATGGGATAAAATCTTCCACACATGGAAGATACTGTCCCTGGAGCCGTGGGTGTTCCAAATATATACCAAATATAGAATGATTGACATGCTGTTGATCTTAATAAGGAACAGACTTCTTTAGAAAATTATAGCCTTTATATTAGATTTTTCATTACTCTTTACTTGAAAAATGCCTACATGTAACCAGAAGATTGCATGCAGAGATTTTTTTTAATTGTCTCAAATATCAAAGAACTTGAGGTCAAAGTTTCTTAAGGTAGCAATTTTCCTTTTTTTAAAAAGAAGATTCAGGATACGTTAACTTGGACTCTGTTTTTTAAAGAAAAACCATCTGATCCCAAATTCTCACATACGAAATAAGAACAAATAAAACTAGAGACCACACCACCCGCCAAAATGTTGGTGCTACAAAATAAAAATTTTCAAAAACCACCATCCTTTTAAATAAGTTGGTTTAGGCTCACAGAAGGCTACGCTCTACACTCTAGAGACACAACCATGACTGGACAGTTTGGGTCTGCATGTCACACAGGAAGCATCTCTGAGAGTGTGGAAAGCTCAGGCCACCCTGCTTTCAAGCACTCAGACTATTTGAGCTGATAGAGAAGAATGATGAGAATATTAATTTTCCACTTTTCCACCTGATAGAGTTCTCTGAAAAAGTGTCTTCCTAAATGTGTGCATAAGCAAAGGTGGCAAAGAAAGCTGATGGTGCCCGGCTATCAAAAGATGGAGCGTCTGGGGACTTAAAGGCTTGAAAGTAAACAAGCAGCCATCTAGCTCAGAAGCAACAAAGCCCACATGGAAGAAGCACTCTAGCTTGTGGAATCATGAGGTGTTAAAGGGATGAGATATCAGGTTTCAAGGACTAAAAAGCATAACATTGCATGCTCACTTTCCTGATATGATCGCTGAGGACAAATATGTGCATAAGCAAATGTGGTGAAGAAAGCTGATGGTGCCCAGCTACCAAAAGATATAGCGTCTAGGGTCTTAAAGGCTTGAGTAAACAAGCGGCCATTCAGCTCAGAAGCAATAAAGCCCACACGGAAGAAGCACACCAGCCTGTGTGATGATGAGGTGGTGAAGGGATCTGGTGTCAGGCATCAATAAGCTAAAATTATATTACTATTAATGAGGGGGAGTACAGATTGGGGACCCAAACCCCATCAATAGGTGAGGTGACATCTTTTGCAGAGGGATTACAAGGAGAAGATGAGCCAGTTAAGATACAGGATAGGAGCTATGAAATATGCAACCTTCCTCTAGTTCCCATGCTGCCTCCCACCCACTATCATGATCCCAATTCTACCACATAAATCCAGCTAGACCAGGAGATGTACAGTGAAGTTGGAAGCATGGGAAACTTAAGATAGATGATCCATCAAGACTAGTAATAGGAGTGGTAATACCAGGAGGGTGGAGGGATGGAGGAATGGAGAGGGAGAGCCAACTTCAGGGATCTACACGTAGCCTCCTATCTGGGACACGCACAACAGGGAAGTGAGTGTTGGGACACATTGTACAGTGTACAGGATAAAAAAAATAATTTGTAAATTACTATGGGTTCAGGGGGAAGGGGGGAGGAAGGGTTATATAGGGAGCTAATAATGGGGGGCTGGAGGGAGGGAGAATGTTTTGAGAGTGATGATGGCAATGGGTGTGTAAAAGTGGCCTGCATACAACTAATGTTGTTAGGGATTGTGATGGGAGTTGTATGGGCCACCAATAAAATGATTCATTAAGAAAAAAGGGGGGGAGGGGGAAAGGGAGTTGTTTTTTTTTTAAAAGAGGAGCTTCTACCAAGGGCTCAAGAGGAAAATGTTTGGAAATGTATGTGGTAACATGTGTGCAAATGTGCTTGATACAAATGATGTACTGAATGTTGTAGTAGCTGTAAGAGCCCCCAATAAAATTATTTAAAAAAATGAAAAAGTGTCTTCCTGCAGACTTGGAATTATAGTATTGGGTGCACCCACCTGAGTGTCTACTAACCCTAACTCTATCAGTCAGTGGATGGGTTAAGGACTCATGTGTCACCAAAGGGGACCCCATTTTATATGAGCAGAAGTAGCTAACAAAGACTGGCCATCCCAGCTTGACCATCAAGACTCTTGTAGGCTAGGCTAGTCATTGTGACCCTTGACCGCTGTCTCAGAATCATCTGGGGAAAGTCTATCAATAATGCAAACTTCTTGGACTTCCTTTATGATCACTAGGGTTCTAGGATTTATACTTTCATTATTTCTATTTATGTTTATATTCTGAATAAGAATTTCTGGGGCCACAGTTTGGAATGTGCATTTTAGCACGCGTGCTTTGCAGGCTTCAGACAAATACAAGCAGAGGCAAATTCATAAAACTCTCATCCAGGAGTTGCAGACCTGTGAGGTGAGCTCATGATCAATACTTGATTAAAACAAACAAATAAGCAAAAACATCAAAACACATGCTAGACAGAAAGAAGTTTGAGACCTGATGAGTGATGACATTACCAAAAGCAAAATCAAAGTGAGAAGCCTCTCACTCCTCAATTTCTAAGCCTATTATCCAGCCACAAAAGTATAGTTACAGATAGGTAGACTAGTGTATTAGAACATAGAATCCAGAAATGCAACCAAGGACCTGTGGTCACCTGAAGTGTGACAAAGGAGTAAAACACATTGAGGAGGGAAGAGATAGCCTTTCAACAAGGGATCCTAGAAAAATTGGATCTCTACCTACAGAAGAATGAAACAGGATGTACAAAATGAACTCGAAATGGACTAAAGGCCTAAATGTAAATATTAGAACCACAACTATCCTCGATGAAGAAATAGGGACAGAAAAGCAGCTGAAGGGAGATGTTGCACAGTGTAAGACATGACAAAATAATAATAATTTATAAATTATGATGATTTCAGGAGGGAGGGAGGGAGGAGAAAAATGAGGAGCTGATACCAGGGGCTCCAGTAGAAAGCAAATGTTTTGAAAATGACAGTGGCAACAACTATAAAAATGTACTTGACACCGTGGATGAATGGATGGATGGATGGTGATAAGAGCTGTATGAACCCCCAATAAAATGATTCTAAAAAATATAAAATAAAACAAAAAGTAAACCAAAACCAAACTCCGTGTCATCAAGTCACTGCTGATTCATAGCAACCTCTTTAAGACAGGTTCTATGTTAGGACTCTGATAGAAGGCATAAATACACTGCTAAACATAATGAAAAACAACTATACTACAGAAGACAAGCTAGAGACTAGGACCTGCTGAAAATATGATATTTCTTACTCAGCAAAAGAGTGAAAAAGAGAACCCGCAGATCATGGGGAGATATTTGACAGCGATATAGCAGACAAATGTCTAATTTTTAAAATCTATAGAACACTACACCTTAATTTTAAAAAGCACAAATGATTCCATCAAATGAGTAGAAGACACAAATAGATAGTTTGCTAAAGATGACATCCACGCTTACACACACACACACACCACCTCTGCTGTTCTCATATGCAAATTTACCCAGAAGAGCTTCGTGAAGACTGCCAACCAGTGAGTTCTGACAGTATGGATGAAATCTGTACAGGGTTCTCTGGCCTCTTCACAGAAGCCAAATGAAAGGATACATTCAAGAATCTCTATCAGTTTATATTTCAACTTGGACTGAGCTCTGAAGAAGGGCAGCAGCCAGCATCTCAAAAGAGCTTTTGCCCAATGGAAGTGGGTCTTCATCCAGAACAATCTGCCACTGTCAGACCCGCACCTACCTGTCCAGAATAGAATCCTTTAGGGATCAGGTTATCACCAGGGACAGCCAGTACAGCAGACAAGGCCTGGATCACTGTGCAGATTGGGCAATAGAACATGGGAGAGAAGGAGGGAGGAGACATGCCCTCAGCCCAGACTACAGGGTCTCTGTCCCTAGAGTCACAGCCAGATTCTGCAGCTGCCCTGCAGCCAATCAAGGGCTTGAGTCATTCTGGACATTGCTGAGCATCTGAAAATTTTCTACTTGATGCCCGAAAGGGATCTCCAATACAGTATCTTAGTTGAGGCGTTTTCTTCGAGTTTTGTGCTACTTCTTTTGAATTTTGATGGGGGGAGGGTCCTCCCAAATATTAAACCTGGTCCTTTTGGGGGGCATCTTTGGTTGAAGCTCTCAGATTGAATAAGCCTGCCACTTCTATCACAGTTGAGATTGTGTGCATGTGTACGTGTGCACGTGTCATTGTGAGATTGAATTAACATTATGAAAGGGCACTGTGTTTTACTTCGTTTTACATATGCCAATTCTCAGGAGAGGTTGATACTCTGTGCCGAGTCCCAGGGTGGTGCCAACATTAAAGGAACCCAAGAGCTTACCAAAAGGTTGGTGTTTAAGCACCCCCGAGGGTCTCCTAAGAAAGGACCCTTGTTCTTCTTAGCTGCCCTTGAGTTGGTTCTGATCCATAGTGACCCCACGAAGAACAAAACAAAATCCTACATGGTCCTGCGCTGTGCTCACAGATCTTCCTAGGTTGTAACCCCCTGGTTCACCTCATCTCCTTGAGGGTCTGCCTCATTGTTGTTGGGTTGTTTTTTTTTTTCATGATTAGAATTTTTTTTAATTTAAAAATAATTTTATTAGGGGCTCATGAAACTGTTTTCATAATCCATCCATCCATCCATTGTGTCAAGCACATTTGTACATTTGTTGCCATCACCATTCTCAAAACATTTGCTTTCTACTTGAGCCCCTGGTCTCAGCTGCTCATTTTGTTCTCCTTCCCCATTCCCCCTACCTCTTGAACCCCTGATAATATATAAATTATTATTATTTTGTCATGCCTTATACTGTCTGAAGTCTTCCATCACCTACTTTTCTGTTGTCTGGGTTATATATCAGGGGTTATATGTAGATCCTTGTAATTTTATTTGCTTGTGATATCAATGATATTGTTCTATAATTTGAGCTATCTACTGGGTCACCTTTCTTTGGAATGGGTGTAAATATGGATCCTTTTAGTCAGCTGGTCAAGTAGCTGTCATCCAAATTTCCTGGCTTAGACGGGTGAGAGGTTCTATTGCTTCATCAGCTTGCTGAAACACTTCAATGGTATTCCATCAATCCCTGCAGCTTCGCTAAAGCTAATGCTTTCAGTGCAGTTTGACCTTTCTTCAGCACAAATGGTCATATGCTGTCTCCTGAAATGATAGATTGCCTATTTGTCCTTTTAGGTACAGTGATTGTACTTCTTTCTCTCTTTTTTTAAAAAATAGTTTCTGCATCATTCACCATTTTGCTCATGGAATCTTTCAATATTGAAACTCTGGGTTCGAATTTTTTCTTGCATTCTTTCAATTTAAGCTCTTTGATGCCATCCATTCTTCTATTTGCTTCAGCGACTCTGTGATTAAGAGCCAATTTCAGAGTCTCTCCTGGCATCCACTTGGATCTTTGCTTCCAGTCCTGTCCTTTTAATGACGTTTTGTTTTCTTCATGAATGTTCTTGGTCCTCTCCCCCAGATAATCAGGTCTTCTGTCATTAGTATTCAATGTATCAGATAGGCTCTCAAAATTCAGATGAGATAAACTCAAGTTCACGTTTTGGCTCTTGTAGACTTGTGTTAATTTTCTTCAGCTTTATTCTGAACTTAGAGATGGTCTGATTGTAACTGCTGAGAGTGAGCTCCTCCAGAGTCTCTTCTCACAAATGTCATCCATTTATGTTTGTGTATTTCCTCTGGGGAAGTCCATTTGTATAGTTGCCTTTTGTGCTGTCGAAAAAAGCCGTTTGCTCTGAACAAGTTGTTGGTTTTGTGATCTCCAGCTGCGTATGTCTCGCAAAGATCACATTTTCTAACTACTGTCCCTTCCTCTTTGTTTCTAATTTTGACATTCCAATTGGATTCCAATCACCAATCATTAACAGTGCATCTTCATGGCACATTTGATCAATTTCCAAATGAAGACATCTGTAGAATTCTTTATCACCAGCTTTAGTGGTTGGTGCATAGATTTGAAGAATAGTTGTACTGACTGGGTTTCCTTGAAGGCAGATAGATGTGATCCTATCACAGCATTGTACTTCAAGATTGAGTTTGCAGTGTCCTTATTGACAATGAATGCGACACCATTCTTTTTTATTGTGTCATTTCTGGCATAGTAAATCATGTGATTTTCTTATTCAAAAGGGCAATACCAGTCTACTTTAGCTCAATAATGCCTTATATATCAATCTTTGAGTATTCTATTTCATTTTTGACCACTTCTGATTTTCTTAGAGTCATATTTCTCATAGTCCAAGTTTTGATCATCTCCAGATTTTTGTAGCTGTTTTTCTTTACCTTGAGCTGTGCCCTGTCAGCAAATGAAACTCCCCAAGGCTCCACTCCCAAATCTTTACACTACAAACATCACCAGGAGAGACCCTGCTCTGAGAAAACAGCTCCTTCTCAGTCAGATTTCGAATGCCCTCAGACCCAAGTGGCCCATCCTCCCGCACTGTCTTGGACAATGTTTTGCTTCCATTCCTGAGGCCTTCCACATCTCATACTGTTTCAAAGCTTGGTGTAAGGTTTCCAGGGTGTCCTTCCTCCAAAGAGGACAGCCAATTCTTTCTTCATTGTCTGCTCTTCGTCTGGAAGCTCCGCTGGAACCTGTTCACTCTGGGCGCCCCTGCTGGCCTGTGAAATACCCATGACATAACTTCCAGCATCCCAGCGACATGCAAGTGATCTCTTCCAAAGAAATCAATCATTGAAAACCTTATACCGTGCGGTTCTACCCGGAGTCCCCATGAGTCGGAGTTGACTCCAACTCTTGAGTATAGTGCTGTATCCATGACTGGGTGTAGGTTGTGCTGGTTCTTGGTAAAGACTTACACAGAGCTGAGTGGCATTGCTCACTGTCGACCAAGGTGCATTCGTTCTCAGGCACCTGAGAAGCTGAGGGACAGCCTAGACCAACGGAGAGTGTTTGTCATCACGGGACAACCTATTTACTTACCCGAAACCCTTATCCCTCTCAACTCTTGCTCATTCTGACTTTGACTCATCGCATTTCATGTCACAGTTCCCCCCCCCCCATCACCACGCAGCTGCTGTCCTGTAAGTCGTCGTCCTCTGAGTGAACACAGGGCACCGAGATCCACCACGAACTGAAGGTTTCGGCTTTGGTGGAGGCTGCCCTTGACAGTTTTCTCGCTTTGAAGTTCCTGTTTTTTTTTTTTCATTTCTCATTGGCCTTGGCGTCCATGTTTCTGCTCCTGGGGGTTGGAAAGCTGTGGCTGCAGCCAGCTACGCTGGAAGAAAAGCCCAGTGGTACGGAGCTTTGCTTGGATTTTTTCATTTTTTACTTTTTTTTTCTTTGCGTATCATCAGCCTACTTGTCTGGTGAATGCAGTTGCCTGGGGCTGGCCTGAGCTCTGCCAAACAAATCCAGACGTGCAGTTCATGACGTTTATAGTGATTTTCCCATCTTTCTGTACCATGTTGCACTTAAACACCCTCCCCCCCCCTTAATCTACAGTTACCACCGAGTCAATCTGACTCATGGGGCCCGTGTGTTATTGCAGAGCAGATCTGCACTCTGGGGGGTGCTCAGGGCCTTAATCTTTCAGAAGCTGCTCACCAGGCCTTTCTTCCGAGATGAGTTCCACCCTTTCCAATCTTTCCAAAGTTCCAATCTTTCAGTTGGCCATAAAGTACTTCACCGTCCTCCCCAGGGACTCCACGTGACCATCAATCCAAGAGTCGTTTATTACCTCTTTGGTTGATGGTATGGTATCTTTGGAGAATTGTGGTGAGTGTTGAAGTTTACGTAATCCCTCTGTCCTTCCCCTGCCCACAAATATGTATTATACACACACGCACACACGATGGGATGCCCAAAAGTTAGTGGAAATATGCCATCATCTTTCTATTCCATTTCCCCCTAAATGTTTAAAACCCTCTTGTGTGTATATATCTATATACATGTATGTGTGTATCTATATACTTGTGTGTGTAATATGTGTGTGTGAGAGAGAGAGAGAGAGAAACTAAAACATGAGGAATCCCAGTGGTGTGGCAGGCTATGCACGGCCTGATACCTGCAAGATCAGCTGTTTGTACCCACGAGCTTCTCTGAGAATGAATGTTGAAAGTTTCTGAACTTCTGAATGGTGAAAGCAGCAGAAACCCACAAGGCAGCTCTGCCATGCCCCAAAGGGTCACGATAAGCTGCAGTTGACATGGCGGCAATAGGTGCAGGGATATAAAAATAGATGTACAGTGAGATCTCTATCTGTAGCCATCAACCCTTTACCTGTGAAAATTGGCCTTGAAAGCAGGAACAACCTGGAAAATATAAAGTATAAGAAGAGGACTAGGGAAGGTCAGACTAAAAGAGGCTTTCAAATCTGAACTTGAACCCTGAAAGAGAAGCTGGATTTGTTTCATAAGAGGGAAGGCCCACTTCCCCGGCGTCTTCAGCCACTCCCTTCCTGAGGCTGGCTGGGGCCCAAGTGCCACACAGGGGCTGCAGAACTGACTTGGTTCCCACTCGGTTTCATAACAGAGTCCTCCTGTTATTCTTTCATGTAAAAAAAATCGTCCTGCGAAAACTGTTAGGGAAGGCAGGGTGGCAGGAACTCACGCCACTCCACTCTGACACTTAGGAAGAGAGTGAACAGGAAATCCTTTAAAAGGAACTTTACATTAAAGGAGAAAAGAAGGAAACTTCTCCCCAAGACTAAACATCATTGCTTTACAGCCCAGCAAGGAACAACTCAAGGCCCTCGGCTCCCACTTGCCCTTCAGTTGGTCGGCTGCACTCTGAGCCTCCTCTCGGCCCTGGGTTCTTGTTTGGTTTCAAAGTCATTTACTTGGCAGACAAATTTGCCACAGAATTTCATTGACAGGTCATATTAAGAGGTGTGTAGGGCTGAGCCCCAGTGGTGTAGTGGTTGAGTGCGGGTCTGCGGCCCACGGGTCTGGCAGTTCAGATCCAGCAGCAGCTCTCCAGGACCAAGACTGGGTAGCTCCCATGACCACCAGAGGGCAGTGATGCCCCCCCCAAAAAATAACAACAAAAAAGAGGTGTGTGATCATTACCAAAATCAATGTCCAGCCCTTGGTCTTCCCAAACCATGATTTAGAGTCTGTAAATGAAGAAGAGACAGGATGGAAGTCTATAGCTGGGGTTCAAGGGTCTATACCTACTGTTTTGAACAAGAAGTGGGTATTGTACAGGTCTATGTTGTGCGGTGGGTTAGGCTTTGGGCTGCTCACTGAAACAGTTGCTGTATAGGGAAAAGATGAGGCAGGCTGTCTACTTGTAACTCCTGAGACTCTGTGGAGCAGTCTACTCTGCCCTGTAAGTGCGTCATACGCCAAAATGGACTCCATAGCAGGATGGGGAGGGGGTGCTTATATAGAATGGGGAAGAACTCCCCACTCCTACTCCTCCAGGTCATGAAGTCGCCCAAGCATGCCACTCCAAGCCTAGGGTTTTGAGTGGGAAAGGGATGAGCTAGAAGGTCAACATATCTATCAGAGGGCTGCTTTGGAATAGGCATGTAGATCAGAGGAGTTGCCACGTCGTTGCTCATCCAATAACAACAACACTAGTTTGTTGGGTTTGGGCTTTTATCACTTTTATTGAGACATGATCCACACATCATACAATTCAGTAGTTCAATGATCTCAAAAAGACATATTAAAAAACCAAACAAGCAAAACTGGCAGTGATAAAATACAGAAAAAACCTCACTTGAAAAGAAAGCAGAAAATAGAACTTTAACTCGGGTCAAAATGGAGATCAAATGATCAGGAGAATGAAACTAGTTTTTGTTTGTTAGTTGTCCTTGGGTGCCTGGCTCCGGTCCCCTCTCAAGGGCAGAGATGGTTGAAGGGAGTCATCTTACAGAAGACCATAGCATAATAAAGGGAAAAGAATGGGCTACTGCAAGGTGTGCAGTGGACAAATCATCTTGCATGTGCTACGGTGACTGGAAGGAGCCCCAGGACAAAAGTGTACACATTGGCTGAGTCTGTGTATGAGAAGTTCAAGCAGGAAAAGCTGAGCCATGCATGCTGATGGGCATCAGAGCCGGTGTGGTTTGGGGCTGGTGGCCAGGGAATCTCTTGGATTGACTAGGAAGAGATGAAAGAGATACTTTAGGCTGAGCCCCAGTGGTGTAGTGGTTGTGCACGGGACTGCGGCCCACTGGGTTGGAGATTCAAATCCAGCAGCTGCTCTCCAGGAGCAAGGTTGGGCTTCCTACTCTCACCACCAAAGGGCAGTGATGCCTCCCCCTACCCCCCAAAAAAGAAAAGAGATACTTAGGGTTGCTGGAATGTGCCATATCTTGATCTGAGTGATATTAACCTTAAGTGGGATAGTGAAGTTTTATGTCAACTTGGTAGACAGGGTCAGGATTCTCCGTAGTTTGGCAAGTAATACTTCTTCTTCTTCCCTGATGTGACCTAACTCGATGGCATCAACTATACAGTGGGATATGCAATGAGCAGCCCATCTGTTGTAAGACTGGTGTGGGATGCAGCATCCTTGCTCAGGTCATAGTCTTGATGCAAATGAAAGGATGTTTCCTCAGGAGGGTGAGCTGCTTCTAACATAAGTGGATGTTGTGGGAAGCTTGTTTGGCTTTTGCTGAATCTGGATCCTCCACCTGTCTCAATGATCTCTGGTACTGTGGACTTGCATCTACGGTCTGCCATATTGCCTCCCCATCCTGTGAGTCAACAGCAGCCTGCTA
This sequence comes from Nesogale talazaci, assembly GCA_004026705.1. NCBI lineage: Eukaryota > Metazoa > Chordata > Mammalia > Afrosoricida > Tenrecidae > Nesogale > Nesogale talazaci. The sequence goes on from PVJH01003263.1 coordinate 21,612, forward strand.
TCTGACCCAACAACCTAGGACTGATTCACTTCTGCAACAGCTAGTCTGTCATCTTCTCAGCCCCCTCAGCAACTTGATCCACTTGAAGCCTAATACCTAACCCATGAACTTGGAGCCTGCCTGAACATGGACTTGATAGTTTCAACAACTGTGTGTCATCATCTGAATATATATGTTCAATTTATATATGTTATATATATATATATATATATATATATATATATAAACTTCTCTGGTTTTCCTTCTCTAGAAAACCCAGCTCAAGATAACCAGTGCATACAGATGAAAGACACATACTGGCCTAAAGTTAAGACCGCTGAGTTTCACTAGATATGGGTTTTTCTGCATTTAAAACAAAGTGGTTTTTTTCTCTATAATTTTCAAATAGTTGAAAATACTAAGTACTCAACTGCTAATCAAAAATTTGGAGGTAGAAGTCTGCCCCAAAACCCTTCCAAAGAAGGCCTCCCCTCTCAGTCTCCTGGTGAACAAGTTCACCACTGAAAAGCTATGAAGTCCACATCTACTAGGACACCCAGGAGACACCACCAGTCAGAACCCACAGGATGACAACCTGGTGTGCTTCTAGGTTTAAAACTATGTAATCCTTAACATCAGGAATTTAGAAACTGCTATCTTCTGATTAGATCAAAGAACATCTTTTTGAGGTCATGTCTAATTACAATTCTCTTCTGAGCTTAAATATTAGTTTTTCTTTAGAAAGTTCAGAAAAGAGGTCCTGTTTAGCCCCTTGTTCCAAAGGGCAGCTTTTTAGCTTACGGAACTCAAGGCAAGAAAGGGACATTTTAAAATCACTTCTCTCTGCGAGTTCTTCCACGCTTTATCTGTAGGAATCCAATATGTTGCCAGTGTTGAGGAGTTTTCGGAGTGGCCTCCTGGCTGCAGGAATGTAGTCCCCTTCTATAAAAAGAGGAAGGAAGGGGGACATGAAAATCTCTTGGCGATGTAGCCATGGGAGGGGGGAGGTGACATTTTAAAATGTTCCCACTGAAGAATTTGGTGGCAACGCTATAAAATAGTTACAGTACTGGGCAGACAAAAATGCAGCATCTCCTTTCATTTTTAAAGATAAAGAGAGGGCTGTTATTGTTGTGGTTCCTAAAGCATGTGTTTTTCATAGCACGCTTTACTTTCTACCAATGAGTCTAAGGTTTCCATTAAACAGAAAAACAAGTTGCAAGTCTGGCAGCCGTCAAGATGAAAGAGAGAAACGTCTCCCCAAGTGAAAGGGGGCTTTTAGCCAATCGTGAAGTGATGACATAATACCACGGTGTACTGACAGCATTGCTAAGGGTCCAAATTATAGTTAATGATCACACGCGGACGTTGGGGTACTGATGCCCGTGGATGGCTGACTGTTGACGGAAAAGGGAAAAGGACAAATGGGGGATCGGGTCTCCTCCAGAGAGCAGCTAAGTTAAACGAATCCAGCTGAGGCACAGTAGCTTCCAGAGGAGAATAGCTTCTAATCAGCCGTATGAATCAAGTCCAGCCCTCCCTTGTGTGCCCAGCCCAGGCTACTTTATCAGTCGGGCGGGAATAAATTTAGCACCCCGACAGTAGTGCCGGATCCAAATTCCAGGGACACCAGTTCAGGTCAGGACTCTTGTCTCAAAGCAGGTGGAACTTTGCTTGTCAAGGCAATTTAAGGGCGGTGTTGAGTATCAGCTGAAGCTCAGCGAAAGCCTGTTCCTTGAAGAAATGTAATATTTACCAGGAAATTGAGAGCTAAAGGAACTAAGCCTGGTGGGCGGGAGTGGGTGTGTAAGAGCGTCTGAACTTGAACGGAGACCTTTAAATGAGGCATAGGCAAAGAACATGATTAGGTTCTGAGCAACGGGTCACTCCTAGGCCAAGCATCAAAGTCATCAAGTACTAGGTCTGCTTTAAATTTTAAAAGCGTGAAGAGTGGAGGGAAGGGGGCGTAGAGAGACGGAACCAACAGCAAGGATATATACACAAGCTCCTATTTGAAGGACGGGCATCAAAGGAGTGGGTTGGGGAGAGGTCGGGCAGTGGCAGTGTACGATATGAAAAAACAACAATGTATAAAGTATTGAGGGTTGGAGGGGAGGAGAGACCAGGGGAAGAGGGGAAGGAATGGAACAGCCGATACTAGGGGCTTAAGGGAAAAGGTGGATGATTGGAGAACAATAATAGAAGTGGACATGTGAGGGTGGTTGACGAATATGCTTATTTATATATTGTGCAAAACGATGTATGAGCCCCCAATAAAATGATTGGGGAAAAAAAAGTATGAAGCCTACCTTTTTGACTTGTCACCTGGCAAAATAAATTCCAAAGCAAATGACCTTGAGGAGGCTGTGTTCCTTGGCTGGATAAAAGTTGCTGCTTAATAGGACATCAAGAAGTCTATCCAGCCCAAAGGTGGCAGGGACCCAAACGTCCATCAACAGATGAATGGGTTAGCACAATGTAGTACACATTCAGGCTGAACTACCAGGCAGCCACAAAGAGACACGAAGTTCTGATACAGGCTATGACCTGGATAAGTCTCGGAAATATTATGCTAAGAGAAAGGAGCCCCACACACAAAAGAAAAAATATTGCATGGCCCCATTTATTTGACGTCCTAGCATAGGCAACTGCACTGAGACAGAAAGTGCATTAGTGGTTGCCAATCAGGCTGGACGGGTAAGCTTCCTGTTTGGGAGGATGGAAAGGTTTTGGAAATGGCTGATGGTTATGGTTCCACAGCACGATGACTGGACCAAATGCCAAATTGAATGTATATGTCACTAATCTCAATTTTTTAATATAATAAGAAGCAAATCCCTATCTCTATCCCTCAGTTTCAATTTGATGCAAAAATTAAACCCAAGAGAAAATACCAAATTTCATGTCTCAGGATTAATATTCTTTTAGCTATTTCTAGGGGTTAAATATCTTGTCATGAAAGACAAACAAGCAGATGCAATTTTAATAACTTTTTCTCCTCTAGGATTGATACAAAGTGCAAGTGCTAAGAAGTTTTTTATAATGCTGTCTAATCTTGCAAATATTGTTCCTAAGGAAAATGAGTAATTTTATATTTGCAGCCAAAGAACAGATGTTCTTAATTAGAAATAAATTGGTAGTTATCGATATCAAAACAATTTTTCAACCTAAATTTAACATAGTCTGATTACTATCCAGACACAAAACCTCAATTTCATTTGGCCACCTACTAGGCAAGAGATATTAAGTTGGCACTACATGGAAGCCAAGATTGACCAGTCACGTGGGATGTACATCTAAGGATGCACACTAAGGGTACACCCAGACATGTACAACACGTAACACATGCGGGGGAGGGATGATGGACAGAAAACAAAAGACTTCAAGAAAGAGGTGTCAGTTTCAGCCAAACTGTAGCAGGGGTCCTCAAACTTTTTAAACAAGGAGCCAGTTCACTGTCCCTCAGACTGTTGGAGAGCCAGACGATAATTTTTAAAAAACTATGAACAAATTCATTGCTGGGGGACCCAGGATGAGTCGGCCGCTAAGCAGGAAGGCAGTGGCAGCAAAAACACCCTGAAGGCCGGATAAATGTTCTCAGTGGGCCACATGTGGCCCGTGGGGCTGTCATTTGAGGACCCCTGCTCAATGGATTGATTAGTAAGAATACCAGCAGGTGGAGATAGAACCACCGGTGAAACGTGATCCCTCATTTTGCCCGAATCACGCAGCTTAAACAATGAGAGTTCTTCTTGCTCACAGCTCAGCCATCCAGTTCCCCTTGCAGAAATTGCTAAGGGCTGTGATGGGACAGGTCAGTGACTTTCAGGCCAGGCGTTCTCCGAAGCATTCCCCACCCACATGCCCCTTGAAGCAGCCCTTTCTGCGGCTGTTTGACGGGCAGTCCGTCATCCGTGCCAAGGTGATCTCTTCTTGAATTTGGAAACTGGAGATTCTGGCAGGATCTTTTCCTTCTTTCCCAGGCATCTTCCCAGCCCGCTTCCTGCCAGCTTCCAGAGAGGATCGAGTGAATGCTTTTCTGGTTACACTGAAAGCAATGCCCACTCGGCAAATTCATCGTGGGAATTCAGAGATGTGGAGGCAGCTATTGTGGGTTGTACTGGCCCCAGGCCACCCCCTCCCCTCCCCACCTCTCCTCCCACCCCAAGTGCAGCCAGGCAGTGCTTGAAGACAGTGTCCTTGAATAAGAAAAAGGGACAAAGACCACATCTTGGCCTCCTAGGCAGGATCCAGGTGCCTGAAAAGCCCCTGAGCAGATGGTGTTGTGGCAGGAATCTTCGTGGAGGATCTTTGGGGGATCGACAACATGGAAGAGCAACCTCTACTTAAAGATGGCTTCCTGCCCTGGAAACCCCCCCCCAAGACCATGTCAAAGGAGAGCCTCATGATGGCGGCTAATAATCAACTGAAAGAGCAAGAGATGCCCTGGTGGGCTGCTAATGGGTGAGAGGTCAACAGTTTGAAACCACTAGTTGCTCCTGTACACACTTAGTTTCAGAACCCCACAGAGCAGGTCTGCCCTGTCCTCTAGGGTGGCTATGACACACAACTGGCATGATGTCAGTGAGTTTGAGTGCTTTTGTTGTTTGTTTGTTTGTTTGTTTGTTTGTTTGTTTGAACAAAGCAAGAAAGGGGCCCTGGTAGGGCCGTGGTGAAGTCCTAGGCTGATAACCCCAGAGACTCTCGGGTCAGAAGTTAGAGCCACTCGGTAAATGAGAGGCCAGAGCTTTAGAAATGTCGTGGAGCAGTTCTTCTCTGTCCTGCGGGGTTGTTCTAGGTCAGGATCAACTCATCCTGGAGAGGTGGCTAATAAGAGATATGCTACCCTGGGGGTGGGCTAGCGGGGAGGCCATTCCAGGTAGTGTAACAACCACAAAAGACAGAATGGACCAGAAAGCAAAGTAGGAGAAAAAGGAATGGCATTAGCATCCGTGTCGGGAATGATATTTGCAAAGCAACCGCCTCCTCCGTGAACCACAGTGGAAAACAGTCAAAGCCAGCAGGACCAGAGGCCTGACTATGATCACATCGGAGCAGAACTTGAGTGGCTGTTGCAGACGGCATTCCTAAAAGATGGGCTAGAATCCTCATCCTCATCCCCATAGATAGAATCCAATGTGACATAATGTAATCACTTTCCATAATGCAGGCCAGTATTTATGTTGCGGGGACCATACCAGTGTAAGGTGTACCCTAAACTTAATTGCTTCTGACAGGGACACAAAGAAAGTGGCACAGACAGATGCTCTGTGAGGAACCGAGGAACAACTTGGGTGAGCCCCATGGAAGGAATGCTGTGAACCTGGTTTGGCCTTTTATCCTCTGGACGAGGAGAAAACAATGTCTCTTCCTGAAAGCCATGCACTCTGGGGTTCCTGTCACACCGGCACGAAGGAAGTAGAATGACAGCCCTGGGGAGAGAAGGCACCACTACAGGAGAAGTGCAGTATGATCTTGCTGGCCATGAAACCCCCAGAACTCCTTTCAATTCCATTGTGTTATTTTTGTTTTTCTTACCCCAACACTGGGCCCTCCTCTAAGAGTGCCTGACTTGGGAAATTAGCATAGTCCTTCTTCAGAACCGTGCCATTTGTGAATCTGCTCTGAACAAATTCAGTAAGCTGAAAAGTGAAAAAGAAAGCGGTGGGTGTGGGGGGAGGCTGAGTTTTGACTTACTTGAAATGATCCTGGAAAAAATGCATTTTAAGGGACAAGAGTTCCGAAACCTATTTTTAAAAGCACAGCAGTTTCCAGGGTTTACAATTTTGTGGGTCTCTCATGGCAAAGACCCTACAAGACAAACCCAACTTTGCCAGAGTGCTCTTTTAGAATGTTCTTGGAATGGGGGTGAGGTTCAGAATATTTCCATAACGTAAGTCTACACCTTAGCTGTTTTCCAACATCCGAACATCATGGCTCATGTGACTGCTTTTCTTCTATTGTGCTGTGGTCTTTCTCCGCTTCCCACAGTTGAGATCGTATTTCATAGCCACAGGAATGGGAATAATAACCAATAGTTCACTTTCGTCTTCTGTGGCTTGTGTTTGTGTTTTTGTTCCGGCTTCCTTGAGCTTCCTGAGACCTCACCTCCTCCCCACCTCCTTCTCCCTTTCTTTCAAACACTACTCCACCCACCATCTTGACAAAAAAGTCCACTTATATGAAGAAAAAGATCAAGAGAGTGTAAGGCCCACTGTGGAAGGCTAATCCCTCAAGCCCCACACAAAATTCCTTCCGGGTGTGCCAAAAGTGATATTAAAAGTACAAGCTCCCTAGCATGGATTTCCACTTTCCCCATAATCTGATGTTGACCCGCATCCGTCTGCCTCTTCAACGCCCACAGAGAGTCTCTTCTGTTGAAGGGAAGTTTGTCCCCAAGTCTAGTCTACTCTTCCCAGTCCCTTGTGCTTCACTTACACCTCTACTTAGGTGTGAGCCTGTCTGTGACCATGCTTTGCATGGACCTGTAGGTCTGGAGTCTGTGTATGGGTGTCAGAAGTGAGATAACAGGCTCAAATTTGAATACAACCTCATGGTCTCCAGTTGTGTCCAACCCTTCCCCTCGACATCATCTTAAAAGGTTAAGTCAAAGGAACAAAAGGTAGAGACAATGCAATCAGGTGTTAATTGAAGGGAAGAGAGAGAGAGGTCGTCTCATCCACAAGCAAGAAGGGTCAATGTACAGAAAAGGATTGACCTATCCACCAGCAAGAAGGGTCAATATACAGAAAAAGATTGACCCATGTGAAATGTAGCACAAGGGAGTCCAAAGAGCCATGGGTTGTCCTCGTGTCTATCACTCTCCAAGGGAGAGGGCATCCTCTCCAGTGAAAATGAGCATTCTGGTCTACTTAGCCCACATGTCTCTGAGTCTACAAAATAGACTAGATTTTCATAATCTGACCCACTCCCTGCTGAGATCACCCCATTCTTGATCTGGCCTCACGTACCATGCTCTCCCAGAAAACTTTGGTCATTTGGATTCCTGTGTGAAGAAAAGTATTCATTGGAGAGTATGATCAATGCAAGCCTGTATTGTGTGTGTGTGTGTGTGTGTGTGTGAGAGAGAGAGAGAGAGAGAGAGAGAGAGGCACTTTATATAAAGAGCAATTGTATGTTAAGAAAACATTCCATCCCAGTCCAGATCAAGTCCATAAGTCTGATATTTGCCCATATTTCCATTACCAGCCTATGATTTGCTCTTCAGACTCATGGAATACATGCAATGACGCCAAATGTAGGAAGATCACAGGCCAGTGGGTAGAAAGTCTTGTGGATCCAGTAGTGGTGGAAGTATCCCAGCTTTGAAATGGGTCTCCATACGGCACCTCCAGCTGCAGGGCTCTGCTTCCATCAGCATAGCTTCATGTGGCTTGTCAACAGGCATGTCTCACAGGGAGACAAGTAGAGAATGAGTGTGGGTCTGGCTTCTAGTGAACTGTCTATCCCCTCAATTCTCCACAGTGAGGTCATCAAGAATGGCCTGTATTTTTTTTAACCAAGAAAGATATCATGGATGGTAAATTAGCAATTCAGTAAGAGAAAGTCCCTCCATGAGATGGAATGACACCGTGACTGTTACAATAGAATCAAATATAGTGATGGTTATAAGGAGTGTGCAGCACCAGGTAATGCTTCATTTCTTGGACAGAGATTCACACTGAGTTGGAACCAACTCAATTGCACCAGAAAACAATAGCATGTTATCTGCTGGAGATTAAATGGTGTCCTCCTAAGCTATGAGTTGAAATCCTAATGCCTGTACTTGTAAGTATGACCTTGTTCGGAAGTAAGGGCTCTCTATTGTCAATGGAATCCACCTATAGTGCAGTGGGTCATAAACCTAATCACTTCTCAGTTATAATGAGAGCTGTCTAGATCCATACACCCACCAGAGTGTTTGGGGGCACCATTGAAAGACAAACGCACATGACAGATGCATCTACAAGTCCGGGAGCCCTTACTATTACTGACAAGTAGAAGCTGAAACAGAGAAGGAAAGAGCTTTCCTATAGCCCAGTGGTTCTCAACCTTCCTAATTCCAAAACCCTTTAATACAGCTCCTCAGGTTGTGGTGACCCCTCCAACCATAACATTATTTTTGTTGTTACTTCATAGCTGTCATTTTGCTACTGTGATGAATCAGGCGGCCCCTGTGAAAGGGTCGTTCAACTTCCAAAAGGGTCACAACCCTTAGGTTGAGAACCGCTGCTGTAGCTTCACCCAGAATTTGGATTCATAGCCTCCTGGACTGAGCAAACCAATGTCTGTTTTTTAAGGGCACTAAGTGACACTCATTAATGAAGGCAGTCTTCTAACAAAATAAGTTGGTTGTAGCTCCTTCATTGCTTGTGAGTTTGTTTTGCAGGGAAATTGGGTCGATATTGCTGATAACCTGGCCACCTTGAGGCACACTGGCCAACTCAACTTTGAGAATCTAACAAAGAACCAGCCCACAAATGTGGTCATGCTAGGAGGTCATCATGCCTGAGGACAGACCTGTCTGCAATGTCACCTGGAAGCCTTGGGAGTACGTCCTCTGCTGTCACTGTCATTGTGACACAATCTCATTTTGCATCAGCCTGGGTCTGGTGAGAACTGAGAACCCATCCCAATTATGTTCATGGAGAGAATTTCATATGAAGAATTGATAAGGAGGTACTGGAAAATCAAAGATGAAAAAAAAAAAAGAACAAGAGAGAAACCAAACTACATAGATATAATAGCTATAAGAAGTAGTTCCCGTCACTGGGGGTAACAAAGAAAAACCCCAGAACCAAGTCAATCTGCCACCAAGTCAATCTGCCATCAAGTCCATCTGCCATCAAGTCAATCTGTCACCAAGTCAATCTGCCATAAGTCAATCTGACTCGATAGTCAATCTGACTTGATAGTCAACCTGACACGACAGGCTAGATGACTCCTATAGGTTTCTGAACTGCAGTCCTTCCAGGGTGTAGAAAGCTGCACCTTTCTCCTGTGGAGTAGCTGGTGGTTTTGAACCGCTGACCTCGAAGTTAGCAGCCCATCAGTTCCTAAACCAGTTCCGAAACCACCAAGCTTCCTAAACTTTGGAACGTGTATCTGCGAACAACTAAGAAGTAAGGAGTATGGGGAGGTGATGAAGGGGAGCTGATATCATGGGCTTCAAGAAGGAAGAAAGCATTTTGAAACTGATTGTAGAAGCCATTGTACAATACCACTTGATAGCATTGAACAATAGAATGGCATATTTATAAAGGCTCCCAATAAAATGGTTTTGGGAAAGAAAACTCAATGGGAGGTAAGAAGTAGCCACCGATAGCTGGTGTTGGTGTTTCTGAAGGCATCTGATGAAGCTGGCTGTGCAAGGCATGAAAGAAGAACTTATATTGGCTTCTTCCTACTCCTGCCTTAGGGAACTCTGATGGCATAAGGGTTACACATTGGGATGTAACTGGTAAGGTTGACAGTTCCAAACCACCAGATGGAGTTTACTACTCCGACTCTTCTAAACAGATACAGTCTCAGAAACTCATAGGGACAGTTCTAGCTCTGAGTTGGCATCGACTTGATGACAATGAGTTTGCCACCCAGGTGGTTGCCCTTCTGGCAGGAGCAATAATGATGCACCCAAAACCCCAACTAACTTAAACTCACTGCCATGAAGCCCACGCCAAGTCACAGCAACCCAATGCACAGCAACCCTGTCAATCAGCATAGAGCTGCCTCAAGGGGTTTCTGAAACTGGTTTTTAAGAGTAGGAAGGCACATTTTTCTCTTTTGGAGCAGCTGGTGGATCCAAACTGCTCTTCCCGTGGTTAGCATGCCAGCTTGTAACCCACAGGGCTCCTAGGACCAAGCCAGCAATTAAGAAAAGTGGTGTCAGGTCCCACATCACAAAGCAGAAGATGGAAGAGTGCTCGGGATCGGGATCGACAGACTGATGTTGGTGTTAGGTACAATCAACCCATAGCAACCCTATGCACAAGAGAACAAAAAATACTGCCTTATACCATGTCTTCCCCATACCCTTTACCATGCTTGAGCCCATGTCTATAATCATGGTATCAATTCATCTTGTCAAGTATCTCCTTCTTTTTATCTGTCCTTCCACTTTACCCAGTCTGAATCTGTACAGATAACATGTCCAAAGGACGTGAGACAAAGTCTGGCACTCTGAGTTCCAAGGAGCATTCTGGCTGTATTTCTTCCCAGAGATACCTATTTGTTCTTTGGGCAGTATATTCAATATTCTTCACCAGCACCATCATTCAAATGCATCGATTCCTCCTCAGTCTACCTTATTCAGCATCCAACTTTCACATGCATATGAGGCCATTGAAAATACCGCGACTTGGCTCAGGTACACCTGACCTTAGCGTCCTCAATGTGACATCTTTACCCTTCAACACTTAGAAGTGGCTGGAGGGGCCAGTCCCAATCCCGACTATGTGGACAGGCCTCCCTCCCCATAGAAGAATTCACTTTAGAGGACAGCACTGAAGCTACAGCTCAGGAAGAGGGGCATGTCTGATCGGGGCACACAGGAGCAAATGAAGGGGGAGGGAGAGCGATTGGAACACATCCTGGCCCAGCAAGCCCTGAGGACGATATATCTGCTCAGAGCAGCCACTGCACAGAGAGGACCATAGGGCTGGCACCACTAGGAGACATGACATTCCTCACTGGCCCATAATGCCACTGGGGAAACACCGGAGGCTTAGTATGAGAATTGCACCCACTCTGATCCCACCACACCGAGGCCAAACACTGTGGATGTGCAAAGGAACAGCAAGGGGAACAGAGCAACAAAGTCCCCAGGAAATACCAAAAATAGACTTTGGGGCCATCAAACTCAACCAGAAAACACTCCTAAAGGTCAAAAAGCAGACTGTGAACTACTTATAGGCTTTTCATTGTTTTGTCATTGGTTTTGTTGTTGTTTTCTTTGGTGCTTTGTTTTGTTCTTTCTTGTTTTGGTTTTGTGTGTGTGTGCATACTACCATCTCTGCAGGTCTATCTAGATAAGATAAGTGGGATAAACAATCTGGAGAATGAAACAACAGACCAGTGGTTCTTGGGGGACATGGGAGAGAGGGAGGTGAGGGAAAGGACGTTGGTGTTAACAAACCCAGGCACAAGGGAACAACGAGTGACCTAAAATTGATGTTGAGGATGGTATAGAAGGCCTGGTAGGACTTGATCAAGGGCAATGTGACTGAGACAAATTGCTGAAACCTAAATGAAGGCTGAACATGATAGTAGAATAAGAGGAAAGTAAAAGGAAATAAAAGAAAGCTCTAGAAGACAACTAGAAGCCAAAGGGCATTTATAGAGGTCTTAAAAAAAGGCATGTACATATGTCAATATATTTATATATGATGACAATTGGGAAATAGATCTATGTGCATATATGCATAGGTTTAGTACTAAGGTAGCAAACTCCCTCAATGCAAGAACACTGTGTTCTATTAACCTGGTATTCCATGATGCTCACTTTCCCAACACAATCACTGAAGACAAAACTGGGTGCATAAGCAAATGTGGTGAAGAAAGCTGATGGTGCCCGGCTATCAAAAGATATAGCATCTGGGGTCTTAAAGACTTGAAAATAAACAAGCAGCCATCTAGCTGAGAAGCAACAAAGTCCACATGGAAGAAGCACACCAGCCTGGGTGACCACGAGATGCACAAGGGATCCAGTATCGGGCTTCAAAGAACTAAAAATTATATCAGTATAAATGAGGGAGAGTAAAGACTGGAGGCCCAAAGCCCATCAGTAGGTGAAGCGACATCCCCTTACAGAAGGGTCACAGGGAGGAGAGGAGCCAGTCAAGGTACAGTGCAGTAACAATGAAATATGCAACTTTCCTCTAGTTTTCAAATGCTTCCTCCCGCCCACTATCATGATCCCAATTCTACCTGACAAATCCAGCAAGACCAGGGAGTGTACACTGGAGCCAGAAACATGGGGAATTCAGGACAGATGATCCCTTCAGGAGCAGTGGTGAGAGGGGCAATATGGGAGGGTGGAGTAGAAAGGGGGAATCACTTGCAGGAATCTACATATAACTTCCTCTCTGGAGTAAGGGCAACAGGGAAGTGAGTGAAGGGACACATCGGACAGTATACGATATAAAGAAGTAATAGCAAATTGTAAATTATTAAGGGTTCATGGGCGAGGGGAAGTGGAGAAGGAGGACAAATATGGGGAGCTGGTACTGGGGCCCTAAGTGGAGGGCCGATGTTTCGAAAGTGATGATGATAACAAGTGTGCAAATGTGGTCTGCATAAAATTGACATATGTATTGATCGTGATGGGAGTTGTATGAGTCCCTAATAAAATGATTTATTTTAAAAAATCAAGGTTGTGTTGTGGCGCTCATGGGTTTGTTTTCATTTTCTTTATCTTCAGTCTGAAGTTACATGTGAGCAATTGATTGTCTACTCTGCAGTTGATCCCTGGCTTTGCCTTAGTTGATGATATAGGCCTTCTCGATCATCACTTCCCACAAATAGGAGTCAATTTGATGCAATGCCCGTTTATTTCATCTAGCAAAGTTCATACATATAGTCTCTCTGTTTATGTTGTTGAAAAAAAAAATGTTTTGCAATGAAGAAGTTGATGGTCTTGCAAAATTCTGTCATGTGATTTCCAGCATCATTCCTGTCACCAAGGGCTTATTTTACAACCACAGTTCCTTCCTCTTTGTTTCTAACATTTGTATTGCAATTACCAATAAATATCTATGCATCATAGCTTTAGTGGTTGGTGCATAAATGTGAATCATAGTTGCATTAACTGGACTTCCTAGTAGGTATATAGCTATTATCTTATCCTAAACAGCATTGTACTTCAAAACAGATCTTGAAATGTTTTCTTTTTTACTGTGAATATAATACCATTCCTCTTGAATTTGTCATTCCTGGCATAGTAAGCCACATAATATTCTAATTCAAAATGGCTAGTATCTGTCCAGTTCAGCTCATTTGTGCCTATGATATAGCTCTTCATGTGTTCCATTTTATTTTTGAGAATTTTCATTATTCCCAGATCCATACTTTGAACACTCAGTATTCAGATTACTAATGAATGTTTGCAGCTGTTTCTTCTTCTGCTTCTGCTTCTTCTTTTAGTTATATCCCACCAACAAATGAAGGGCCCTAAAATTTTACTCCATCCACATCAATAAAATTGACCCTATTTTAAGGGTGTGTTAGCCTGGGTAGACTGAAGAAACAAATTCATAAGTATGCATATGTATGTAAAAGAGTTTTATATAAAGGGCAATTGTATATTAAGAAAATATTCTGGACTGAGCCCCGGTGGCGTAAGTGGTTGAGTGCAGCACTGCAGCCTGCGGGCTTGGATGTTCAAATCCAGTGGTGGCTCTCAGGAGCACCACTGGGTAGCACCCACGACCACCAGAGGCTGTGATGCCCAAAAACAAACAAACAAACAAAAAAGAAAATATTCTAACCCAGTCCAGTCCAAGGCCATATGTCCAATATTAGCCCATATGTCTGATACCCATCTATGAAATCCTCTTCAGACCCCTGAAACACATGTAATGAAGCCAAATGCAGGGTGATCACAAGCCAGTGGGTGGAAAGTCTTTGGATCCAGGGCTATTGTAAGCATCTCAGTGCCGGCAGGGGTCTCTCTGTGGCTTCTCTAGCTTCAGAGGTCTGATTGCATCCATGTAGCTTGTCTGGCTCAGGGCACTAGAGTAGTTCCATGTGGCTTGTCAGATGCAATGTTTCCCAGGGAACTCAGCCTTGTCAGTATAGAATCTCTGAGGCAGTGAGTAGAGAGAGCTGGTATCTCCTGCCTCCAAGAAGAAAATACCGGATTTCCCAGAATTCGCAGGAGATCATGCCCACACAGAGGTCTCATTGGCTATCTCCAGATTGACAGGCTAGGTTCCAATCCTACACTCCGAATCCTCAAATTGACACTAGATTAGGTGACTACCACAAAGAGATGGCTCTTCCTCAGTTGTATTTTGACTGCTTCCCAACCTGAGAGGCCCATCTTCAGCAAAGAAGAGTATACATCCTCATCTTTCTGCTACAAAGCAACTTGTGAGTTTGAACCACCAACTTAGTGGTTAACAATCCAATGGAGACTGTATATTGTCCTCAACTAGCATTATCTACAATCATTAGCATTGAGAAAGATTTTTTTCCTGTCATCTGTACAAAGAAAGTTGACTGGACTCGATGTGCTAAGACACCCTTTCCTCAGTCTATTATGTTAGAGTAGGAAGTTACTACACTAAGCCCAATTGCTCCCGGGATTTTTCCAAGCAGAAATTTGAACTCTACCACAGATGTCACCCACTTACTTCCACATCCAGTGGTTAAATTTCTTGAGCTCCAAATGTAAATGTGACGATGAAATGGTGAGAATTAGCACAGATAAGGTCTAATGCATGGACTCTGGACTGAGGGGACCTCTGTTCAAATTTGAAATCTGGCACTAGTAACCTCAAACAAGTAACTCTTAGTTTGCTCACCTATAAAATGGAGCCATTGGTGATGTCTAACTAGTAGAGATTGTTACCAACTGACAAATGTGTTCTGCTATTGCTATAATGTCTCTCAGACAGTTTATACCCTTAAAAATCTCCTCCCACCTCTCTCTTCCCATTGATACACTTTACATTTATGTCCTTATCTGTTCTCAGTGGGTTCAACATCACAGATTTTCTTACTTATCCTCTTGTCTCCATCCTTACTCTCTACCAATCTCTCCTCCACGTATAGCCAGACAGAGGTTTGTAATGTGCGTATCTGTTTGTATCATGCACTTCCCTAAAATTTTTCGTGACCTTTTTGGCCCCAAATGTCACCACTTCCTCCATTAACAAAGTTTGCCACAGCCTCACCATGCACTTTCAGTTCCTGGAGCGATACTCTTTTTCTGGCTCCAGACAAGCTGTTCCTTCTGTCTGGGACACATTTTTCATCACCTGAATCTCAACAGCATGGCTTCTCATCTTTCATGATTCAATTCAAATGTCACTCCTTCCAAAAAGTCCTTCTTGATATCCCCAAGTACCAGATGTCATAGACACACTGTGTGTAGCACAATAATGACGCTCTACTTGCAAAATAGAACAGCCCCATAAGGTTTTCAAGGCTGTGATCTTTGGGAAGCAGATTCCTGGACCTGTCTTTCAAGAAACCTCTGGGTAGATTTGAACCATCAATTAGGGAGGACAAAAGCTGCAAACATGAGGTCACAATAGTGGGCCTGAAATTCCTAAGAGGAGTGGTAGATTGAAAACGTAGGCAGGATGTCTGCTATACCTTTAAGGCAGAAGTTCTTCACTGGAAAACCTGTCTTCATTCGTAAAGTCTTCAACTGATTGAATGAGGCCTATCCACAGTATTGTGGATAATCGCTATTCCTAGTGTCCATTGACTGTAGATGGGAACCATGTCTACAAAATGCCTTCACGGCCACATCCAAATTAGTGCTTGCCCAAACCACTGGAGTTCATCCTTAAGTCAAGCTGATACATAGCCTGACTCACCATAAATGGATAGATGGATGGATGGATGAATAGATAATCACTGCACATTAACTGGAACTAACAAGAATCTGAGAGAAACGGGAAAGAAGGTGAACCTTTACCCTGCTCCTGTATCCCCATGTAGCTGAACAGGCTTTCAGAATGCGTTTAGGGACCCTGAGTGATGTGCCTGCCACTCCATCAGAGTCATTATAGAGAAAGATGCCACCAATGATGTTTATCTGATACGGCGAGTCTATTGTGGGAATTTGGGTTGTGTGGGGTTTCGTTTTCCACTTTCATATTTGTTTTTCTCTGCCTTGATTGTGTTCTTTAGCATAAGCATGTGGTTCTGTTTTGAAAATAAACTACAGGTGTCTGGTTAAATCCAAGCCGTGGAATATGGTTGGTTGTCGATCTCTCCTTTGTGCTTTTCCATGGTTTCATCTCTTTTGCTGCCTCTCATCTCTAGTGTGTGTGTTTGTTTTATTTTGTTGTTTATTTGTTTGTTCAACAAGTTCCGACAAGACTGGTCAAAGTTGCAGGCTCTGAAGTCGGACTTCCTAGGTTCAAATTCTACCTCTTGAGCTCACTTGCTAAGAATCACTGCCTCAAATCAGTTTTTTAACCTCTCAAAATCCCAGGGTCTTCATCTACAAAACAAGACAAGTCATTGCACTGCCCACAGAGTGCTGCTATGATAAACATGTGTCATAAGGTCTCTCTCTCTCTCTCTCTCTCTCTCTCTCTCTCTCTCTCTCTCTCTCTCATTGAGTTATCACAACACACAGTAAGCTTCCATGACAGAGTAGAAATGCCCTCGTGGGTTTCCAAGACTACGGTTTACTAAAAGAGAACACCTCGTTACTCCCTAGCACGTGGCACATGGAATATTCATTCAGTCCATGTGTTGGTCTGATTGGATTTTTGTTTCCCAAGGTCAGGGCGCATTTTCTGTGAAACCTTTTTCAGTCCTCCTCTGGTTTCGGCTGTGGTTTCACTTTATCTTCATGAAGATACTGGAAGGCTGAGGGGCCAGAAGTCATGCTGGTGGCCAGTAGCTGAGGAACAGCTTTCTTTCTCTCTCTCTCTCTCTCTCTCTCTCTCTCTCTCTCTCTCTCTCTCTCTCTCCCTCCAAGGGAAAGAAGGGAGACCTTCGTGTGTGAAGACAGAGAAAACAGTTCCCTGTCCATCTTTGCTAGTGTGGTTCAGAATGTTACTCTTGTTCTCAATCATTCTCATCAAGTTGATTCCAATCCTAGAGACCCCATCATGGTTCGATGTAATCAAGCTGGTCTGTCTCAGTGCACGGAAACAAAGAATCGCCCAGGCCAGCACTGTCCTCCCCCTTGATCTTAGTTTGGGCCCATTGTTGCAGCCGTCGTTGTGTCAATTTGTCTCATCCTCTTCCTCACAGCCAACCACTCCTCTTCACTAAGCACGATGTCCTTCTCCAGGTGTTCCTCTCTCCTGATCACATCCCCCAAGGACAGGAGATGAAGTCTCATCATCCTTGCTTCCAAGAGGCAGTCTGTACTTCTTCCACAATAGGCTTGTTTGTTCTTCTGACAGTCCATGATCCTTGCAGTATTCTTCTCCAGCACGGTAATTCAAGTGATGGATTCTCCTTTCATCAGCCTTATTCAGTGTTCAGAATATACAGAAGATCATGTGCCATAACCCAAATCCAGTGCCATCAAGTTAGTTCCAATTCACATGCTCCTCTGTAGGGCTCCACAGTTGTAAATCTTCACAAGAGCAGACAGCCTCCTCTCTCTCTCTCTCTCTCTCCTCTCTCTCTCTCTCTCTCTCTCTCTCTCTCTCTCTCTCTCTCTCTTAAAAATCATTTTATTGGGCCTCTAACAGCTCTCATAACAATCCAATCATCAACTGTGTCAAACACATCTGTGCATTTGTTGCCATCATCATTCAAGAGGTGAGGATGTCCTTTGTACTAGACCTTTATCTCTACTTCTTTCTATTCTGGAAAAATCTCCTTTTCTTTCATTCTACTTTCCATGTCCGTTTTGAAACCCACTTGTACATTCTCCTCTGCCCTGGTTTTACACCACGCTCCTCTCTTTGTTGTTCTGGAACAAGCACAGCCAGCATGCTCCTTGGAGGATGTTTTGGACATGTTGCCAGGAGAGACCAATGCCTAGAAAAGGATGTCCTGGTCAAGAGGGAAGACCTTTGACAAGATGGGTGGACACAGTGGCTGC
>PVJH01003263.1:39436-146444 GCA_004026705.1 Nesogale talazaci
TACCACTGAGTCGCTTCCAACTCACAGTGAACCTACAGGCCTGGGTAGAACTGGTCCTATGTGTTTCCAAGGCTGTGACTCTTTACAGAAGTAGAAAGCTTCATCTTTCTCCCCTGAAGTTAGGGTTAGGTTCAAACTGCTGACCTATTGGTTTAGTAGCCCAGCGCTCAAAGTGGATTAGCATAACCCACTATACCACCTAGGCTCAATCAAGGAGTCCTGGTCCCCAGGTAATATAATCCTACCCTGTTTTTCTGAGCCACTTTGAGCTGGAATGGACTCAATGACTATGTCTCTTTGTTTTGCAGGATCCCACTGCATGAATGGACCAACTTGTTTCCCCACTCCCCTGTGAAGGAACCTTCGGTTTGTTTCCAGATTTGGGTGATCCTGAAGTGAGTTCCCATAAACATTCACATATGAGCTTTTGAATGAACATCGGCTTTCATTTCTTTTAAGTAAACACCTCGGAAATTAACTGCTGCGTCCTAAGGTAAGTATATATTTAATCTTATTTTTAAAACTGCCAACTGTATTCCAAAGTAACTGTGCATTTTTTAACTCCATCAGCAGCATATGGGAATTTCAGTTGCTCAGTACCCTAGTCAGGGTTTGATATTGCTCATTTTTATTTATTTTATTGCCATGGGCATCCTGTGGGATTTGTGGTCTTGATTTACATGTTTCTAAGGACAAAAGAAGCAAAGCATCTTTTTGTGTGCCTATTTTCCAGAAATATGTATGTCTTCAATGGCAAAATATCAGGTAAGTGCTTTTATTCATTTTTTCTTTCTTTTTTTAAAAAAAAATCATGCATGCGTAGCACATTTGTACATTTGTTGCCATCATCATTCTCAAAACATTCTCTTTCTACATAAGCCCTTGGTATCAATGCCTCCTTTTTCCCCTCCTTCTTTGCCCCCCTCCCTCATGAACCCTTGATAATTTATAAATTATTATTATTTTGTCATATTGTACACTGTCCAATGTCTCCCTTTACTCACTTCCCTGTTGTCCATACCCAAGGGAAGAGATTATATACAGATCCTCGTAATCGGTTCCCCCTTTCTACTCCACCTTCCCTCCACCCTTCTGGTATCACCACTCTCAGACTGGTCATGAAGGCATCATCTATCCTGGATTCCCCAAGTTTCCGGCTCTTCTCTGAACCAGTGTGCATCCTCTGGTCTAGCCATATTTGTAAGGTAGAATTGGGATCATGGTAGTGCGGGATTGGAAGTATTTAAGAACTAGAGAAAAGTTGCATATTTCATTGTTGCTACACTGTACCTTGACTGGCTCATCTCCTCCCTGTGACCTCTCTCTAAAGGGATATTGCTTCACCTACTAATAGACTTTGGTTCCCCAACCTGTACTCCCCCTCATTTATAATAATATAATTTTTAGTTCTTCGATGCCTGATACCTGATCCCTTAGAAACCTTTAAATCACACAAGCTGGTGTGCTTCTTCCATGTGGACTTTGTTGCTTCTGAGCTAGATGGCCACTTGTTTACTTTCAAACTTTTAAGACCTGTATATTTGATAGCCGGGCACCATCAGCTTTCTTCACTACTTTTCCTTGGGCACACATTTGTCTTCAGTGATTGTGTTGGGAAGGTGAGCATCAAGGAATGCCAATTTAATAAAACAAAGTGTTCTTGTATTGAAGAAGTACTTGGGTGGAGGTCCAATGTCCATCTTCTGCATACTAACCCTATAAGCATATGCACGTAGATCTAGTTCCTCCTCAGTGTGCTTGATTTTTGACTGCTGAGTTTTGAAATATCTTTATGTGTGCTGACTGAAGTCCTGTATCAAAGGTATGCTTTGATATTATTTCCTCATCTATAGCTTATCTTTGCATTCTCTTAATAACTACATGGTTCTCTCTCTTTTTTCATTTTGACCTTGACAGTAGAAAAATATTGTCAAAGATATCATTGGCCATAGGTAGACATGCAAACTGAACAGATGTGAGAAGAGTGTATTTTTTTTCTTTCCACATCACTGCCCTGGTAGGAGTAGGAAGCCCAGCTTTGCTCCTGGAGATCTGCTGCTAGATTTGAACTGCCAATCCTTTGGGCTGCAGTCCCACACACAACCACTGTGCCACCAGGGCTCAGCTGAGAAGGGTGTATTTTAACTCAATTCCTCTACACAAACTTTTTGAAGCCACCTCATATCTAAATTTGACAGGATATTTCGACATATCCATTTACCTATGCTACAAATATAATCATGAATGTTATAAAACACACAGGAGACAAAGTTATGAAATCTCTTAGACACAATCAAAAGCCTTGAGAAAATACCCAAGGGTTTTACACCACTATTGTTGCTAATATAAACCAGCACAAGCTTACTGACTTAAACCCTGCACATTTGTCTCAGTAGGCTAACATCCAGGTGTTAGCAGGATTAGTGATTTCTGGAGATACTCAAGGAGAATCCATTTCTTAGCTTTCCCAATTCAAGGGGCTGCCTGTATTCTTCAGCTTCCATCTTCAAAGCTAATGATGATAGCCTGCCAAACTCCTATTCCATCATCGTCTCTCTTTAATTGACTTTGACCTTCCCTTTTCCCTCTGGTAATGACCCATTCATGTGCTAACACTGGACCAGCCCTAATACACCAGAATCATCTTCCCCACTCAAGAGCCTTACTTCAATTATGTTGGAAGTGTTTCTTCTACCACTTAAGGTAGCATTCACAGGCTTGAAGGATTAGGATATAAACAGTTTTGAGGAGGTCACTCTAGAAGATCCCAGACTTTTCACCCTAACACTTGAAAAGTCAGTCACTCTGCCTCCGGGAGATATTTGGCACTATCTGAAGACATTCTTGATTGTGACAATTGTCATCTAGTAGACAGAGGGATGTTACCAACTGCCCTGCGATGAATAGGATAGCCCCTCACAGTTTAGAGTCCTCCGGTCCCTTTTGTAGGACTAGTGACACCTACAAAAGATGGTGAAATAGCCTATGCCTATCTGACCAGGAATCGATGAACTTGAATTGTGGTAATGAGGAAAATTATTGACAGTACCATGGACCATCTACAGGACAAACAGTTCTCTCTTGGAGGAAGTCCAGCTGGAATGTTCCTCAGAGGCAAGGATGACAAGACTTTGCCTCATGTACTTTAGACATGCTATCAGGAGAGACCAGTCCCTAGAGAAGAGCATCGTGATTGCCCAGGGGAGGGACCTCGAAGAAAAGACAGGCCCTCTATGAGATGGACTGACACAGTGGCCGTAACAATGGGCTCAATTATAATGACTGTGAGGATGACTCAGGAGTGGGCATGTTTTGTGTGTGTGTGTGGGGGAGGGGGGTTCTTATCAGTCAAAACCTACTACACGGGACTGCGCAACACAACACCGGACCAGAACGGAGGCCTTGTGGTACATACGTAAAAGACTCAGCTATTAAATGTAAAGCCACGGGTTTGAATCCACCAGTCACTCCAAGGGAGAAAGGAGTGGCAATCGACTTCTTTACAAATGATGTAACCTGTGTGGGGCACTTCTCCTCTGTTCCACAGCATAGCTAGGAGTCGGAATCAGTTCAATGGACTGGGCATGTGAGATGGGAAAGGAGAATGGGTGAAGCAGTAGCTCTTAAGGAAGAGCTGGCAGTGGGGAACCAGAGCCAGAGCTCTTGGCAAGAAAGGGCACTTAAGTCTCCTGATGGTTGAGTGGTTTTCTGGAAGGAAAAGTACTGGGAGGAGTCTGCCCCACCCATAGGACACACTGCAGATCTGTCTATAGGGGATTGAACTTGAGAGATCTGGGCAGGTGGCCAATAGTGGGTGCTAATGGAAGCTGGACCAGAGCCAAGCCTTCCAAAAAGATGATTGTGCCATAGAGAAAGCTCATGTGGCTTCTAAAGAACTTATTTATACATTCCATGAGAGAATTGGCAACCCATGGGCATTTGCCTCACAGAGAGCATCCAGGACCCATCAGTAAAATCAGCAGCAGCAACCAACAGGACAAGCTAAAATTGCGTCCTGGCCCCGCCTGACCCCTCACCTCTCAGGGGCATGGCACCGACCACACACCTTCCTCCAGCAACATCCTCCAAGCCAAGGGCCTGGCCTGGGATGAGAGAAAAAGTTTTGAAAGAGATATGAGATTGTTTAAACCTGACTCACTATATAGAAAAATCTTCCAAAAAATAAAAAAATCTTCAAAATATATGAATTTTTAGTCTAAAAGTAAAGAGTATTAAATAAGTGATCTATGAGAGGATACCCCAAAAAATCCACATTATGTGGGACAGCACAAAGCTTCTGTAGTACAAATTTTTCCTGCTAGGCGAGCTATCAAACAACTCCCTCTGACTTAGTGCATCCTGTAGCACCACCTGGGAAGGTTCTCTCTGGTCACAGTGAATTTTTTCATAAAAACAGTTTCCCTTGAACCTCGTTTTTTGTAATGGCTGATTTAAGGGAACAGCAGATGCTTGCAAAATTTTGTTTCCTGCTCGGGAAAAACGCCACAGAAACTGTTGTGATGTGGAACACAGCTAACAAGGGCAGAGCTATGGGAAAAACTCAAGTTTATGAGTAGTTCTCTCATTTCAAAAAAGGTCAAGTGTAGCTTGAGGACAAACCTTGTGCTGGACGTCCTTCGACGTCCCAAACAGAGCACGTTTGGAGTTCTTTCCACCAGGTCAGACTGTTACTCAAGCTTTCTCTTTAAAAGTTCTGAAAAGATTGCATAGCAGTGTGTGACCAAAAAAAGGGCTGAGTTGTGACAGACGGGGGATTGGTTTTGCCCCCACGACAATGTAAGTGCTCACGTAGCCATTTCAGTGAGCCAGTCTGGGGCCAAAAAAACCCAGTATGCCTCTGTTGGCCCATGCAATTTACTCACCTGACCTGACCCCATGAAATGTCTTTTTGTTTCCATAAATGAAGATAGGCCCTAAAGGACAGTGATTTGATGACAGAGAAGAGGTGAAGAATAAAAAGAGGGAAGTGCTGTCAGCCATCCAAATAGAGGAGTCTGAAAAATAGGCTTATAAATGCCTTTCTGATGTTCCAATGTCTTGGAAAATTAAACCAAATATTACTAACAGTAATTAGCATGTTGGGGGTTAGGGGTGGGGCCTTAGGGGCTAGACTTAGGCAACTAATACTTTCTGATGTTAGAATCCCCTACTTGTTTTTCAAATGACAGAATGTTTTTAAATTTTTCCTTGTAAAAAACAAAGTGGCTGACTGCTTCAGAATTCTCTTTCAGGAACAAAGTATAAATCCGTTTGCCATGTAGAACAGAGATTATGTTCTCTACTTCTTTTGAAGGGAACCAAAAAGAAAGTTAAAGGCATGATACTGGTGATTTTAGGATTTGCATAATATGCCTTTGAGAATGCTCTATAGATAGTGTTAGAGGCATGATTTCTGAAATATTTAGTCATAATCCAATCTAATGTGTCTTTGTAGTAGAGCTAATATAATAATATGGCTTAAAGTTTGGAGAACCATCGCGTCTCCCTCTGAGTTCCCATAGACCTGGCTCCAGCTCACAGTGAGTGTGGGGACAACAGGATGAACATGGCCACCTTCACGGTCATACCTACGCTGAAGTCCATCCTTGGGGTTCTTGTGCAGAGCCTCCAACCCAGAGAATTGGCTCAGTTTCAGAAATAGAACTGTGTTCGTCCGGGTAGACTAGAGAAACAAATTCATAAACACGCATATGGAACTAAGGGAAAGGTTTATATATGAGAGACATGGAACATTGAGGAAACATCCCAACCCAGTCCAGACAAGGTCATAAGTCCAATATTAGCCCATATGTCTGATACCAATCTATAAAGACTCCTTTCGACTCACGAAGTACATGCAATGACACCAAGGCAATCACAGCCCAGTGAATGCAGGGTCTTGTGTATCCAGTGGCAGTAGAAGCATCTCAGTGCTGGCAGGGGTCTCCCCATGGCTCCC
Source organism: Nesogale talazaci (assembly GCA_004026705.1). Taxonomy (NCBI): domain Eukaryota; kingdom Metazoa; phylum Chordata; class Mammalia; order Afrosoricida; family Tenrecidae; genus Nesogale; species Nesogale talazaci. The sequence continues at coordinate 45,396 of PVJH01003263.1, forward strand.
CATTTCCAGGGTTCAGGGTCCATCAGCAGTATCCCTTGGCGGTAGAAGCATCTCAGTGCTGGCAGGCGTCTCTCTGTGACCTCTCCAGCCCCAGAGGTCTGGTTCCATGAGGGCAAGCCCATGGGGCTTCTCCTCTGGCTCCAGGACTCAGGATCTAGCAGCATGCCACCATTTTGTCTTGTCATTAGACCGACTCCAAGAGACTGAGTCAAGTCTCTCTTCTCCAATTGGGAAATACCACAAGACTTCCCAGAATTTTCAGGAAAATGCCCTGCCCACACAGAGTCCTCATTGGCTGTACCCAGATTGGCAGGCTAGACGCTCGATCATGAAACTGACACACGAGTACATGACTGCCACAAGAACACTTCATCTTTCCTCCTAGTTTATCTTAGTGTGGAACAGCACCAGCAACAACCACAGCAAAACGTGGCCGTCTAGTTGAATCCTATTCGTAGCAATACTACAGGACAAAGTAGAACTGCTTCTTTGGGATCCTGAAATTGTCGGTCTTTGTGGGAGCCGAGAGCCTCTTCTTGCTCTCATGGAGATGCGGGTGAGTTACAACTATCAGCTTTGCTGTTTGCAGCCCAGTGCCTAACCCACAGAGGCTCCCACACTGAAACCTGTCCACCTCGTGTGCCCCTGTTGATGTACACTCTGAACCTTACAGGCAAAAAGCCAGACTCGCTGCCATCCAAGCATAGCAACCGTACAGGACAGGGCAGAGCCACCCCTGTGCTCTGTTAGACTGGACCTCTCTACATGAGTAGGAAGCTCTGACTGCTTCCTATGAACCTTAAAGCAACCACGAAAACAACCAAGCAGGGTGGTAACCAATAAGCCAATAAAGGACAGAACGTGGAATCATAAAAATGTGATCAGAATGATAAAAATTTGATTAATCGAAAAAAGCAGAAAGGAGGAAGACGGTACACAAGAGAAACATGAGGTGGCAAATAAAAAACGAGTAATGAGATAATACACGTGACCCTAACCTTATCAATAGTCACATACCAGTCTGACTGACTCCATCCACACGGTTCTTCAAGACTAAGTCAACAGGTCACAACCACCTCCAAGAACGCCGCCCTGCTTTGCTCTTAAACTGAGTTGGTTTCTTTTCCAAATTCCCCATGAATATTTCCATCACGATCCTTAAAATAGTGTCAGGTGGCATTCTGTGTCTAGTTCCCCATAAAATGGGACTAGAGGGAGTTAAGTAGCCTCCCGATCTAACTCCAGGAAGAATGCTGCAAATTCAAGGTCAGCAGTCCATGAGGCGGAAGGAGGACATCTCTCCTCTCCCCCATCTTTTTTTTTTTTTAACCATTCCTGCCACCAGCTGTGCTTCCCACAGAACTCTCTCCTTCTCTCCTGGGTGTGATCATTGCATTGCCCTGCCAGACAGATTTCACAGATCGTTTGTGGAGTTAAATGGCTCTTGCAGAAGGAACAGAGCACAACTTGAGATGAGGATCAACAGTCTTCAACTCAGGAGCAGGAACCAAGGAGGTAGAATCTCTCTTGTTCACTTCAGGATAGGTTCTCTGTTTCTCCCTCATCCCAGTGGGGCTCATCCCAGTCCTCTACAGACAGACACTGTCACTGCCAGCTCTCCCCTCTGCCCCTTCCAGGCCTCCTGCTGCCTGCAAGGTTATGTCCCTTGACCCACATAAGAGCTCTTCTAGAAGTGCCTTCCCTCCTTTCTCTACGCTTCTTCTTTCTTCTCCTTTCCTGCTGCTTATTCCTGTTGCTGTTCTTTCTGCTTCATTCTCTCTGGGATCCCTCTGGGCTGGGCTACTTATGTCCACAAACTGCTCTTCAGCGACTGAATTTGCAGCCGGATTTGCAGTAATTCACTCAAGGTCCCATACCCCAACCTTGGTGGGGCGATGTTCTTGTCATCAGCAACCTGACTTCAGGACAAGAGTCCAGAAAGAAAAAGATGTTTGTAAATGGATGGTGGCAGCGATTGTACCATATTGTTTGATGTGACTGAGCTATGGAATGATAGATGTGTCAGCTCCCAATGAATTTAACACTGGGAGTGAAATGAGTAGAAATGAGAAGCTTCTCCTAAGCATACAATAAAGAGGGAATGTGAGTATAACAAGCAACCTTTGTTTGAAGGGTTTTTTTCCTAAGAGGGTAAGAGGAAATTGTGACTTCTTCAAGTGGAAAATGAATTCTGCTTTTCAGAAGCTGTAGTACAGTCCTTCCTTTTGACACAAGCTGCTGATGTAGATGTCAACGTCAGAGCCAGCAGACAAAGCCCAGGGCCATTTCTGCCTTTTACTGAACTGGTTTCAATGGGATCCTGGGCCGACATTCAGTTTCACATGTGTGAGAATAAAGGTGTTGTATACACAGCGCGCCTTGCTGGAGAGTGAAGTTCAGGAACAGGCAGGTTTATACAAAGCCCTTTCTGAAGTGGGTTAGCAAAATAAGACCTGTGAGCCTGAGGATTTGAAGAAACGTAGGCGGAGGCCTTGCATATTCTTCTCGGGTATAACAGAGTGCCACTAAACGGTTCTTCACTCCATAGAACTTGGAGTTTTGAGACCCTCATAAAAATGTGTGACTTGCCTAAATTCGACTGTGACGTTATGATCAAGGCAAAGGAAGATGTGGCTTTTCATTTGAAATGAGGCTGCATCTCTGAAGTGGGTCACCTAAGGAGTGGTAGCAGGCACCCAATCTGGTGTCAGTGTGAGGACTCAGAGTGTGTGGGGCAAAGTCTAGCCTGTGGATCTGGAGATAGACAACAGGACCTCTGTGTGGGCGTAGCCTTCTCCTCTGGGAATTCTGGGAAATCTGGTACTTTCTTCAGGAGGCACTCTCTCACTTCCTTGGAGACTCTCCACTGACAAGACAGGTCCCTGTGAGACATCCCGTAGGAGAAGCCACATGGAGCTACCCTAATGCTCTGAGCCGGACAAGCCACGTGGGAGGAAGACAGGACTTTTCCACAATTATATATTCCAAAACATTATGCAAACTACTTACCAGCATTTGGTGTGGAAGTTAAGTTAGCTATTCTCCCTAAAGCTCCCAGTTATCTGAGGCCTATGTGTGTCTCACAACAGAGCTAACTCCCCTGCTGTTAAGATGATGGTTTGCTTCCCTTGATCTCTAGTGTAACGTATTTAGCCACATCCAGGAGTCTGGGGTCTGGTCTTGTCACAGGGGACCCTGATACTTCCTTTTCCTATAACGTGTGCAATATGGCACAACCCCTTCCGGTGACGTATGTCCTTGCCTGTAATTAGGGGCCTGGTATGGTTCCAGAGGGTCTATAAGGATGGGGCATAGGATAGAGACTCTCTCTCCTCTCTTTCTCTCCTGCCTCTCTCCTGCCCCTGAGCACCAGATGCTCCTGGCTCCTCTGCCTCATCATGTAATCCCTTCCCCCACTCTCTCACTCCATGTGGACCACCAAGCGGGGTGGAGGGGAGCATGTTACCCTGATGTGAAATGTGTCTGACTTGTTTCTCTCTCTCTCTCTCTCTCTCTCTCTCTCTCTCTCTCTCTCTCTCTCTCTCATGCTCTCTATATCCTTATTACAATAAACAATAACTATTGCTGTACAACTGCCTATTGAACCTGTGATGTATGTATCAGAAGCTGGCCTCGTCTGATAAAGCCACAAGGAAGCAACCAGACTTCTGAAGCCAGAAGAGCCACTTGAGACCCCTGTCAGTGCTGAGACATTCACAACGCCACTGGATCCAAAGACAATCTACCCATCTGGCTTGTGATTGTCTTGCATTTGGCATAATTGCACGTGTTTCATGAGTCCGAAGACGATTTTATAGACTATGATCAGACATATGGGCTAATGTCAGACTTGTGGGCTTGAACTGCACTGGGTTGGGATATTTTATTAATGTACAATTACCCTTTATATAAAATTTTCTTACATACATATGCGTGCTTGTGAACTTGTTTCTCTAATCTACCCAAACTAACACAGGAGCTTTGGCAACTGGAGTCCCCAGGTTGAGACCTGAGCCTGGATCCTTTAAAAATTCCACTTGCGATCATACAGGCACTGTATGGAGAGTCCCGGTCTTAGCCAGTCAGACTGCAGCTTCCCCATCTCCATCTCCTTCCACCCCCAGGCCTCTCCAGTCTGTGCCAGGCAGAAATATCCCTGCAGCAATGCCCTTGGCTCCGCCTTTCACCTCCCCTTCTCTAGCCATCCCTGTGCCCTTCATGCTCAGACTCTCCCCCCTCTCTTCTTGCTTTAGTTCTCTCCATAGCAGACATTATCATTAGACACATTTATTTATTTATTTTCAGTAGTGTTTCCTGCCCTACTTCATTACCATGTAAATTTCTTTGGCTGTTCTGCTTTTTCTAAAGCATTTTATTGGTATATAATTCACATACCATACAATTTAGTCATTCCGTCATATTAAGAGGAGTTCTGTAATCATCATCACAATTGATTTCAGAACATTTTCTTCACATACTTAATATTGTTAGCTCCCCATTTTCCTCCAACCTCCACTGCCACACCCCAAGGTAATTATGAATCCAGTTGCGGCTCTACAGATTTACCTATCCAGAAAATCATACAAGCAGGAAGCAAGCAAGCAAACAAACAAAAAGACAAAACAAAGCAGAGAAAAACCTCAATTGAAAAGGAAGCAAAAGGGCTGAGCCCCGGTGGCGTAGTGGTTGTGCGCGGGGACTGCCGCCCACTGGGACAGAGGTTCAATTCCAGCAGTGGGGCTTGGCCTCCTACTCCCACCACCAGAGAGCAGTGATGCACAAAAACAAAAAAAAAAAAAGAAAGGGAAGCAAAAAATATTAAAAACTGGAACAACTTTAAAATGGGTCACAAGAGAGATCAAGTGATAAAATGTTAAATTTCCATTTATATCTACCAAAATTAGCTTTGCCATGCTTTCTGTTTGATAACGAGGCTATTCACATCCCTGGATTACAGTCAGAGGTGGGGAACTTTAAAAAAGATTTTTTTCCCCCACAGGCCGCTGAAAACCATGGGTGCAGAATGCCAGCTCTGATTCCACTCCCTCCTTCAGATTTGGAGTTTAATATTTATAATCCTTGGATCACGCCAGCTGGTGTTCATCTTCCAAATGGACTTAGTTGACACCTCACTTAGAGGACTATTTCTTTGAAGACAAGCCTTTCTGGCAGGATGGGTGTCCCAGAGGAGGGAATTACACTGCTGTTGGTGGGTAAGCTGGGAGAAGCAATCTCCCACCTGGGAAAAAAAAAAGCAACACAGAGGGTTCAACAATATTTATATAGAGCGCAAGAAGAGACTACGTCCAATACTATAATTGGACCCTTTTGACCTAGTTTCTGTCCAGTTTTTATGCTATAGACTACTGGGATTTTAGACTTTGTCCTTTTGAGATGCACAACATCCTTCCTAGATCACAGCAGAAGGATTCTCTGTGGAAATCCCACTAAGAAAACTCTCTTGGTCTTAAGGCTGAAACACTGAGGGTAAGAAGCAGCATATCCCAAGGTTATGAAATTTATGGCCATTAGACTTTGGTTGCAATCTCTTGCTTTGAGATGGTGACCCAAAACTACTATTTATTTACTATTTTAATGCTCTCTTTGCTTTCTTATGACATGTATTAGGCTGCAGGGCATGATTCTGCCTCTGTCTGTAAGTGTTATCGAAAGTTTGCCTATCACTAACCCCCATTGTTCTTGCAAATAACCACCAGTCACTTAAGTATTTACTCTGTACAAGTCTACAAAAAATGTATTTCAGTCTGGAAATCTGGCCTATACATGTATAATTTTCCATTCCCATCAGTGATTTAAAATTTGTAGCATTGACTAAATTAATGACACTATCAAGAGAATCACCTTCTGTCTCAAGCGGCTGATTTATAATGTCCTAATAAAATGATAATGATGCTGCTAAAGTGAACTGGAGACATACGCAAACCGCCGATATGTGACTGGATTTGGGGTTACTCACAGTCCCAGGCTCACTGCACAGCGCCACCAGGGCGCCTTCACTTAATCTTATCCCCAATCTAAGAACAATTCATTCCTACGACCTAGCCCTACTCAGCGCTTGCCCTCGTGAAGAGATCCCTGAAGACATGGTAGCTAGAGCAAAGTTTGGTGAAGAAAGCAGATGGCGCCTGGCTATTAGAAAGAATCGCACCTGTGCAGCTTTCTGATCTATCCCAGGTGCCTAGAACTGCATGCGCCTCATGACTGCTAGGATCTGTAGCTGACCCACCTCATGACAGCCACATACATGACACCGCCAGTGCTTGTCCAGACCTGCGCCATCCCCCGTGATCAGCCAGGAGCCAGACCGTTGCCATCCATGAAGTTCCATTGTCTGATGTGAAGAGGGAGACGGCTAACCCTTTCTTCCTAGTCTGTAATAGTCTGCAAGCCCTCCTGACACCTGCTCAGCAAGCAGCATCCAAGCCTCCCCTGGCTGCGACTACAATGATGGTGCCATTGGCCTGGCGTGAAACCCGAGTCTCCTACATCTCAAAAATTCAAAACTCCCTGACATGGTGCTGACTATAGAGACCCCATCCCCCTGTGGGTTTCCAAGACGGTGTTTACGGGCATAGAAAATCCAGTCTTTCTCCAGGAGCTGCTGGAGATTTGGAACTGCAGACGGCAGCCCAGCACCTGAGCACCTAGCCACTACCCCACCCAGGAGGCTCCTGCATGGAAGGGGAGAATGCCATCATTGAGTCAACACAGCTTCATATGGTATTCCGCAGGTACCAGATAAGGAGCTGCAAAATGGATGAATGATTTAAGACTCCCACTCCTCTTTGCAGATGTTATATATGGCGGAGTTGGGGTGGTGGGGTGGGAGGGGGTGGGGCCGGGGGGCGGGCAGACACAGCTTTTCCTACCTCAAACAAAATGGCTACCACTTGGCCCTGTTTGACAGGCTCCCACAATGTGAAAAACGAAGGGCCCGCGTTTGAAAGATGTTCTTATTGCATTAGCCTCAGTTCTATAGCGAAGCGAACCAGTGCTACTCGTACGTGTGAATACACAGAAAGAGACTTCTATCAAGAAATGGTGCACACAGTTGTCAACGTGGATAAGTCAGTCCAGTTCAAGTCCATGGGTCAGATGTAATCTAGAGCAGCGGTTCTACACCTGTGGGTCAAGACGACCTCTTTGGGGTCAAAGGACTCTTTCACAGGGGTCGCCTAAGACCATCAAGAAACAAATTTCCGATGGTCTTAGGAAATGAGACACCGTTCCTCTGTGTCCACATGGATCCTCTCACATGCAGAGATGTTGATCTGGTGAGAAAGAAGCTATCTCGGCCTTCCCACTGGCTTTGGCTTTTACACATGCTTCAGGACAGATTTCATTTGTCTGTAATTAGAAATTAATATTTCACCAGATTGTAATTACATATTGTTTTTGTGATTAATCACGATACTTCAGTTCTGTTCAATTTTGAACAATGGAAATACATCCTGAATGGGAGTTGTATGAGCCCCCAATAAAATAATTTATAAAAAAAAAAAGGAGGGGCAAAGAGGAGCTTATACCAAGGGCTCAAGTAGAAAATATTTGGAAATGAATATGGCCACATGTGTACAAATATGCTTGATACCAATGATGTATTGAATGTGATAAGAGCTGTAATAGCCCCCAATAAAATCATTGGGGGAAAAAAAGAAAGAAAATACATCCTGCATATCAGATACTTACATTACGATTCATGACAGTAGCAAAATTAGTTATGAAATAGCAATGAAGATAATTTTATGGTTGGGGGGGTCACCACAACATGAGGTACTATCTGAAAGGGTCTTGGCATTAGGAAGGTTGAGAACTACTGCTCTAGACTCTTCTGACCCCTACAGCTACAGGGGCTGGTAAAGACGAAGCAGGGGACCACAGGCTGGTGGAGGTGAGGTGGATGAATCTGAGATTGGCAAAGTGAATTCAAAGTCAGTGGTCCACTGAGAGCTCTCAGGTTGGGCAAGTAATATTATAGGAAGTCGGCAAACCAGATGCAAGATTCAAATTCAGCAGAAGTCAGCTAGCTGCCACACCCTGTCTGTTGATACTAGAGGAGGCCATGCCCTGAATGGAAAACGCCCCCTCCACACACACACACACACCTCAAGGGTACCAAGGCTTTGAAGAAAGGGATGAAGAAAGTCTGTTCTCCCCCACAATGGCTTCACAGAAGATTCCACCATAGAGTTAAGCATGCTGTATTAGATCATATCACAGAGAAACCCTGGCCCAGCCAAGTTGACATAAGCCTGTTACAATTATCTTTGGGCCTTTGCTTTGTTAAAAATCAAACACACCCTGTACGTTTCCGCTCTGTGTGGAATACCACACAACAAAGGTCTGTGAATTCCGAGTTATTGGGAATACCAGGCTCCAGCATCTGAAAGTGAACACACACATGAGTCAGAATTGACGATATTAGTGAACTTGGTTTTAAATTCATGTAGGGAATGCCAAGTCCTTAAGCAAAACAATGGAGTAAAACATAAATCTCCATTTAGCCTTCTTAGATCATTCAGAAGTCACTTTGGAACTTGTGTGTAACTTGATGCCATCGCTAGTTTCTTGATTGCCATCAAGTCCATTCTGCTTCATAGTGGCCCTATAGAGCAGAGGAGAGCGGGTCCTATGAGTCTCCAAGACTTGACGCAGCAGGAATAGAAAGCCTCATCCTTCTTCAGAAATGCAGCTCGTGGGTTTGAACTGAGCTCGTGCTAGCAGTTCAATTCATGACCCCCCATTCCAAGAGGGCTCCTGGATGCCATCATTAGGCAAATTCTTTGAGATTTTAAGGTAAATGGGTGCTGTTCTTGGTGATGTTATCCACGAAAATAATAGGAGATACCAAGTCTGCCTTCAAGGGCCTGCAATCTAAGGATGAAGACAGATCATAGGGATTAAGTACCTGGAAAACGAGTTATGAAGAGGTATTCCAGTGACTGTTCATTTATATAAATTATACAAATTAAGAGCATACTTAAATATAAACATATGACCTTAGATACCTCCCAGAAGGAAGATTTTGCAGGAAGGTGGAACAGCCCAGTTCAAAGTATGGTGGAGAAGCAGGATGATTCCCTAGAATGGAGCACAGAGCTTCTGGTGAGAACAGTGCTCAAATAAATACAAAATAAGTAAAGGGTTCTACAAAAATTTTACAGCAAAGGCTGATTTGTCTCTTTCCTGTGTCTTGAATGCCCTCGATTGAATTCTTATCATCATTGGCATCAGGAAACTGTTTCTTAACCCATGAAGGTTGAACAAGTCAAGATGAAAGTGCAATTTTAGAATTAACAGTTGATATAATTGAGAAGTCAGCACAACCCCGATACCGAAGCCAAGCAAAGACACCACCCAAAGAAAGAAAATGACAAATATAACGGCAAAAACTCTCAACAAAATTCTAGCCAACAGAATTCAACAGCATATAAAAAACATGAATGGATATCATGATCAAGTAAGTTTATATCAGGTGTGCAAAAATGGTTTCACATTAGAAAGGCAATCAATATAATCCACAGTGTACAGAAACCCAAAAATTTCTTCATCATCTCAGTTGATACAGAGAAGACATTTTGATAAAGTTCAGTACTCATTCCTGATTTAAAAAAAAAAAAAACAGCAAAATAGGAATTGAAGAGAAACTCCTCATCACAATAAAGGGTATTTTTTACAAAACCATTAACAACAATAAATACGAACCTGTTGCCCCTGAGTCAACTCTGATTTGTAGTAACCCTACCTAGAGTTTCTAAGGCTATAACTTTCTAGGATCTGGATAGCTTCATCTTTCTTCCGCAAGGCAGTTGATGAACTTGATCTCCCAGCCATGTGGAGAGGAGTCCAATGTGCACGCGACAGTGCCCCCTGGACTCCTGCTACAAAGCCAGTTGTCAACCTTCGTCTCAGTTGAGCGACTCTGGGAACATTCCCCTTGAGAACAGGCACCAGACAAGGACAACCTTTGTAACCACTTCTCTTAACATTGTACTGGGAATTCCTAGCTAGAGTAATAATGGAGAGCAAAGAGGAAAAAGAGCTCTCAAATTGATAAGGAAGAAGCAAAATTATCCCACTCATAGGTTGTATTATCTTATACGTAAAAGATTTCAAAGATTCCACAGGAAAGCTACTGTAACTGATATAGAAGGACTGACCAAAGTACCAGAATACGAGAACAGCATACAGAAATTGCTTGGATTCCTCACACCAACAAATAAACTTCATAAATATAATCATACATTTTACAATAGCTTCTGAAAAGATAAAATACTCAGGAATAATTCTAACTGGACACATAAAAGGAAAACAGAAAATACTACTTAGAGAAAACAAAATACTATGGAAAAACGTACTATTCTCATGGATAGGAAAACATAATGTGGTGAAAATGTCAATACTATTCAAGATAATCTAGAGATATAATATGGGCTGAGGTCCGGTGGCTTAAGTGGTTGAGTGTGGGACTGCGGCCCACAAGCTTGGCGGTTCAAATCCAGCGGCTGCTCTGAGGAGCAGCACTGGGTAGCTCCCACTACCACCAGAGGGCAGTGATGAAAAAAAAAACATACACACTTTAACAAAGAGATATAATATGATCCCAACCCAAATAGCAATAGCATTCTTTGACAAGCTAATCACCAACTTAAGATGTAATGGAAAGAGGCCCCAGCTAAGTAAAGCATTATTGAAGCAGAATAAAGTAGGAGAACTCACGCTACATGACCCCAGAGACTATGATACCGGCATGGTAGTCAAAACAGTCTGGAACTGGTACAATAACAGATACATAGACCAATAAACCAATGGAGAATTCAGATGTAAATCCATACACCTATGGGCCACAGACCTTTGGCAAAGGGTCAAAGTTCATTTTGGGAGAGTAACCATCTCTTTAATAAATATTGACTGTCTATAGAGAAATGAAACAGGACCCATCTCTCATATAATACACAAAATTAACTCAAAATGGATCAAATGCCTAAAAATAAGACTTAAAAGTCTGATATATATATATATATATATATATATATATATATATATATAAAACAGAAGATAAATTAGGTGACTGGCACATACTTGCCCAACAGAGAAAATGAGAACCTACCTCTTGTAGGAATTTTTTTTCTCTACAATATATCTAGTAAAGTTCTAAACTAAAGTTTATAAAAAGCTTCAACCCCTCAGCAACAAAAAGACAATAATTCGATTTAAAAGAGGGCAAAGGATCTGAATAGATACAAAAGAAGACATTCACACAGTGAACAAACAATTGAATGCTTACTCATAAACGCCTCCAAGACTCATAGTTATTATTATTATTATTATTCAAAACTACAATGAGATACCATCTCGTCTGCAAATAATGGCACTGAAAAAGAAACAAACAGAAAATGACAAGTCTTTACTAGGTTGTACCAAGACTGGAACTCACATGCTGCTGGTGAGAATGTAAAACTCACTATGGAAAATCTTATGGTATTTCCTTAGAAGGCTAAAAATAGAAATATGGTATGATCCAGAAACACCACTCCTACATATTTGCCCTAAAGAAATGAGTCATGAAATAAGTAGACATTTTCATACCCATGTAAATTGCAGCATTATTCACAATAGCAAAAAGATGCAATCAAAATGTCTACATGAATGAACTATTAAATTGTATTTGTGAATTACATGTCAATTGAAAAATAAAGAAAAAGCAATAACCTCCATGGCAGAAAATATATCTTAGGGAATTTTTGCTATTAATACACATCAATATACTTGTGTACACAGTCTCTGGCCAGTTTACTGCATTGTTTGCATAGATTCACACTTATTAAAAGTATTATGCTACCAAAAAGGGGCAAGGGGTACAGATGTTACTTTAATCACTATGATGCACCCGACCCCAGCCAGGATCTCTTTGTCTCATACACATATGAAATTTGGACAGTGAAAACGAACAATCAAACACGAGTTGATGCACTTTCATCATGATGCTGGCCCAGAAGAATGAACGTCCCATGAACTACCAGAAGAATGAAAAACCAGGAATGCAAGAAATGTTTTTATCGTTGGGTGCCCTCGAGTCCGCCCCAACCGAACCTGTGCGCAACAGAACGGAACAACTGTTCAGTCCCACTCCATCGTCACAATGGTTCCTATGCCTGAGCCCTTTGATGGAGCCTCATGTCAACCCATCTGGTCAAGAGCCTTGTTCTTTTTCACAACCCCTGCACGTTACCAAACACGATGTCTTTCTCCAGGGACTGGTCTCTCCGGACCAGACAGCCAAAGTATGGAAGACAAAGCCTTGCCATCCTGGCCTCTAAGAGTACTGTGGCCCTACTTCTTCCACGAGAGATCTGTTTGATCTTTTAGCAGTCCACAGTACAACAGAACCCTGGTACTTGACATAATCAGATTTTACGCAAAATGTCGAGGAAACTTACAGGGAGCTTGAACAAAGCATGGGCATCCGACCTGATGTACGTGGTTTTTTTAACAAAAGCAGGTTATGTTTTGGTCACTTGGTGTTAATTGGCACTAGTACGCATTGTTTAAACCTTTCGTGGCTGTGTGCCAAGCATTTTGCTACAATTTTCTTCATTCCGTGGCTTTTTGTACTGTTTATAGATAAAAACATGGATACTAGGAAAGTTTTTTTTTTTTAGGCATCACTGCCCTCAGGTGGTGGGAGTAGGAGGCCCAGCCTTTGCTCCTGGGAGCTGGAATTGAACCTCCAACCCAGTGGGCCACAGTCCCGTGCACAACCACTACGCCACCGGGGCTCAGCCCTAGGAAAGTTTTTTGAAAGAGTCATCATGATAAGAAACTGGCTAACCATGTTATCGATATTGATGATATTTTAATAAATCTTTTTAGAAAACAGTTGTGGAAATGCCAACAGCAGACCACATTAGGAAGTTGTTGTTTTGTTGTTGTTTTTTTTTAAGAGAAAGTCAGTCCTAGTGAAAAACAGCAAAGGGTAAAAACTTCCCCTTCCAACCATGATTTCCTCACCACACCTCCTCTCCACATTCATGTCCAGATCCTTGTCAGTCTCAAGGTATGGGCCGTACTGTAGCAGTGAAAAACTTATTTAGTGTTGTGCTTCTTATTTAAATTATATTATTTAACTCTGAAATTATTTACTTTGAAATTTCTGTGTAATGTTTTGTATTAAGAAGGCAAGGTTAAGGTAAAAACTTGACGTCAGGAATGGATTAACCCACTTTTAGTTCTTTCTTTTTAAAAAATATATAGATTTTATTGGGGGCTCTTACAACATCCAATACATTGTTTGTATTAAGCATACTTGCACACATGTTGCCACATTCATCTACAAACATTTTCTACTTGAACCCCTCCAGCATAAGCTCCCCTTTCCCTCTTTCCTCTAGTTCTTTATTTTTTTTAATTCCAACTCCCCATATTTCCCCTTCTCCCTCCTCCTCCCCCATGAACTTCCAATAATTCACAAATTGTTATTACCTCTTCATATCATACACTGTCCAGTGTGTCACTTCACTCACCACCACCCGCCCCCCATTATCCGCACCCCAGAGAGGAGGTCACATGTAGATCCCAGAAATTTGTTCCCCCTTTCTACTCCACCATCCCTCCACCCTCCCAGTGTCACCACTCCCCACTAGTGTCAAGGGATTATCTGTCCTAAATTTCCACATTTCCAACTCCAATGTGCATCCATCCCCTGGTCTAGCCGAATCTGCCTGGCAGAATTGGAATAATGATAGTGGGTGGAAGGGAGCATTTGAGAACCAGAGGAAAGTTGCATATTTCATTGCTACTACACTGCACCTAGACTGGCCCATCTCCTCACTGCAACCCCTCTGTAAGAGGATGTCGCTTCACTTATTGATGGGCTTTGGGTCCCCAATCTGAACTCCCCCTCATTTATAATGATATAATTTTTAGGTCTTTGATGCTTGATACCCGTTCCCTTTGACACCTGGTGGTCACACAGGCTGTTGTTCTTCTCCCGTGTGGGCTTGCTTCTTAGCTAGATGGCCACTTATTTACCTTCAAGTCTTTAAGACAGCAGACGCACATCTTTTAATAGCCAGGCACCATCAGTTTTCTTCACCACATTTGCTTATGCACATATCTGTCATCAGCGATCATACCAGGAAAGTGAGTCTATAATGTTATGATTATTAGTTCTTGAAACCTGATAATTGATCCCTTTGGCATTCTTGGTCCCATAAGCTGGTGTGCTTCTTATGATTCAGAATTCAGCTGCATCGAATCTCACAAAACTTCTAGAATGGATTAGCGTCAAGGTCCGGGGTTCTCCTGTACTGTGTGGCAGTCACTGATCTGTGTCAGTTTCAGCACTGGGAGTGTAGGGGTGGAGCCTAGGCTGTCATTCTGGAGAGAGCCAATGAGGCCTCTGTCTGGGCATGGCTCTCTCCTGAGAATTCTGGGAATTCTCGCAGTATTTCTGAATTGGAGGAGAGAGACTTGATTCAGTCTCTTGGAGATGGTCTACCAACAAGAAAACATGGCAGCATGCTATAGACCCTGAGTCCTGGAGACTGGAGGAGCAAGAGGAGAAGCCACATGGGCTTGACCTGATGGCACCAGACCTCTGGGGCTACAGAAGCCAAGTAGAGACTCCTGCCAGTGCTGAGATGCTTGGGAGGCCACAGGGAGACTCCTATCAGCACTTAATTGCTTCTCCCACCAATGGATACTGCTGATGGACCCTGAACCCTGGAAATGAGGAGCCATGGGGAGACCCCTGCCAGCACCAGGATGCTTCTGCTGCTTCTACTGCTGCTCAACACACAAGACTCTGCACCCACCAACCTGTGATGTCCTGGTGTCGTTGCTCATGCTTCATGAGTCTGACAGAGACTTTACAGATTGGTATCTGATATATGGGCTAATATCAGATTTATGACCTTGGACTGGACTGGGTTGGAATGCTTTCTCAATGTTTCATTCCTCCTGTATATGAACCTTTTCCTTATATCCATATACATGTTTATGAATTTGTTTCTCCAGGCTACCCAGACTAACACATTGACTTTCAATGTTCTTCTCCAGCACCACGAGTCAAATGCATGGATTCCTCGAGTCTTCCTTATTCAATGTTCAATTTTCACATGCACATGACCAAAGGCTCGGGTCAGGTACACCCAAATGTTCTAGGTAATATTTTTTGCTCTTCCATCCTCTCAAGAGATCTTGTGTGGCGGATTTACCAAATGTAATACATCTTTTTATCTCTTGACTGCTGCTTCCATGACCATTGATTGTGGATCCAAGCATGACAAAATCTTTGACACCTTCAAACTTTTCTCCCTTTATCATGATGCTTTGTATTGATCCAGAGAATCATAGTCTTCTACACCTTGAGTTGTAATTCATACTGAAGGCTACAATCCTTGACCTTCATCAGCAAGTGCTTCAATTTCCTCCTTGCTTTCAGCAAGTGAGCACGTCATCTGCACACTGCAGACTATTAACAAGCCTTCCTTCAATTTTTTTTGTCTTTTATTTTTATTTTTTAAAATCATTTCATTGGAGCTCATCCAACTCTTACCACATTCAATACATACATCTATTGTATGCAAAGCACATTTGTTCATTTGTTGCCATCATCATTATTAAAACATTTTCTTTCCACTGAAGCCCTTGGTATTACCTCCTCGTATTTCCCCTCCCTCCCTGCTTTCCCTTCCCCATGAAACCCTGGTAATTTATAAATTGTGATTATTTTGTCATATCGTACACTGTCTAATGTCTCCCTGCACCCACTTCCCTGTTGTCCATACCCCAGGAAGGAAGTTACATGTGATCCTTATAGTTGGTTCCCCCTTTCTACTTCACCTTCCCTGCACCCTCCCAGTATCGCCACTCTCACCACTGGTCCTGAAGGGATCATCTGTCCTGAATTCCCCATGTTTCTGGTTCCTTTCTGTACCACTATATATCCCTTGGTCTAGTCTGATTTGTCAGGTAGAATTGGGGTCATGATAGTGGGGGGTGGGGGGTAAGCATTCAAGAACTAGAGGAAAGTTGCATATTTCATTGTTGCTACACTATACCTTGACTGGCTCGTCTCCTCCCTGCAACCCTTCTGTAAGGAGATATCACTTCACCTACTGAGGGGCTTTGGGTCCCCAATCTGCACTCCCCCCCTCATTTATACTGATATAATTTTTAGTTCTTTGATGCCAGATACCTGATCCCTTCAAAACCTCGTGATCACACAGGCTGGTGTGCTTCTTCCATGGGGACTTTGTTGCTTCCAAGCTAGATGGCTGCTTGTTTACTTTCAAGCCTTTAAGACCCCAGACGTTATATCTTTTGGTAGCCGGGCACCATCAGCTTTCTTCACCACATTTGTTTATGTACACATTTGTTTTCAGTGATCATGTTGGGAAGGTGAGCATTGTGGAATGCCGATATAATAGAACAAAGTGTTCCTGCATTGAGGAAGTACTAGAGTGGAGGTCTGTTGTCTTAATATTAACTTTATAAGTATATGCACCTAGATCTATTTCCCCATCATCATATATAAATATGTTTACCTATGTACATGCTGGTATTTAGACCTCTATAAATGCTCTTTACATCCCAACTCTTTCCTCTATTTCCTTTTACTTCCCTCTTGTTCCACTACCATGCTCAGCTTTCACTTGCGTTTCAGTAATTTCTCTCTGCTACTCTTGCTCAATCCTATACAGCCTCCCACATCCACCTTGTCACTGATTTTGGATCACTTATTGTTCCATTATGCCTGAGTTGGTCAGCACCACCTCTTTTCCCCCACCACCCCCCTCTGCCATGCCCACCCCCGAAATCATCAGTCCCATTGTTTCCTCCTCCAGACTCCTTCCTCCAATCGTGAGGACACATTTTTCTTCATATAATCCAGTTTCTCTGATGATTTGCCCTGTACACAAATTGAATAAATACCATGAGAAGACACAACCTGGACACACAGCTTTCATAAGTTCAAACCTTGCTGTACCCTTGGTCTGTTCCCACAGCTGCCTCTTGATGCATGTACAAATTCTGATTGAATACAAAAATCACCTATAGGAGCCCCAATGGTCAATAACTCATACTTAAGGCTCAGGCGAGGACATAAAGGTACAGGGAAACTAAGATTCATGAAAATGGGACAACCAGAATCATTGCAATGAGACTGCTCATTCATTATGAAGAACAGCATCAATTTCTAAACTGTGCACAGAAATTATTGAGTGAGAACTTACATTGCTATTTAAACCCCCCTAAATACAATAAAATCAGACTTATTCATACAAAAGACTGGTGAGATAGAGACTGATGCAATCCTTGAAGCTCTGACCCTTAGTCACCCTTCAGGCCTGGAAATAAACTTACCCCATTGGTTCAATTTACAGCCACACAATAGACTGGTCTGTAGAAGGAACAATTACCAAGGAAGGCACCAAACCTTAGAATAATTTAAATGTTTGCGATCAAAAGGACACCATTTGCCCAAGGACAAAAATCAGAAAAGTTAAGAAAGAAGAAGGAACAGAAACAGGAAACACAGCAAAGAAGAGAGAGAGAAGCGATGTTTCCTTGTAGGGTTGTACTCAATGAGATGAAATAAAATTTTCATGAAACATGGAACTCTGTAAGCCTTCACTCAATTCACAATAACTGACGGTAAAAGAAGAATGTGTTTCAAATATGCTGGTATTTGTTGTGGTGAGTGTTGCTGTTGTTGTGACTCATAATAGGTGACTAATACCTAATTCCATGTGCTCAAAGTAGAACTGTTCTAGAGTATCTTTAATGCTGTGTCTTTTTGGTAGCAAATTGCCCGACTTTTCCTCTGAGACACCTCCAGGTGGGTTTGAACCTTCATCCTTTGGGCTAATGGGCAAGCACATCACCATTTGCCACCCAAATCCAAAAAATCCACTGCTGTGGAGTTGATGCTTGGTAAAGTAGAGGGGCAGTGACAAAAAGCAAGGCCCTGCATGAGACGGATTGACACCGTGACTGCAACAATAGGTGTGGGGATGATGCGAGGGTGCATCAGGACCAGGGGGAGTCTTGTTCTGTTGTGTATGAGGTGCCCACAGATCAGCACTGACTCAGTGACATCTCACAGCCAGGACAGAATTTAGTCCAATTCACATCAGCCCTAGATAGAGTTTCCAAGGCTGTAAATCCTGATGGGAGCAGACAAAATCATCTTTCTCCCCAGAAGCAGTTCAAACCACCCTCCTTGAGTTTATCACTCCAAAGCTATAAGTATATACTGTAATCCAAATTAATGACGCAAGTTTGTATTCATTGACTCACTCACTCTAGGAGGGTTACATTAAAATATCTGATCAAATAAATAGATTCGTTTTTCCAGACACTCAGTGTCTTTCGTTTCCCCAAGGGATACGCCGGCTAGTTGGACGTTTTCGACTGAGCTGTGCTTCCCACAGCCCACAGCCCGGTGAGCGCCAGACACTGCCTTCTTAGCTAGACTTTGAGCGTGTGAGCCTTCAGTTAGAGATCGTGGTGGCAGACAACATTAGAAAAGTTTAGAAGGAGAGAGAAAAAGGAAGAGACAGAGATCTCAGGTCGATTAGGTCAATGGAATGGTCTTATGTAGAAAACTCATTGTGTATACGTACGATGCTCTGACGTCTTTTCCTGTATGGAATGCACTTTGGCTTTGTTTTCTATAAATCCGTCCTCTCAGTCTGCCTGTCACCCACCACTGTTAATCCTAGCGAGAAGGCTGGAAATGGCGATTGGGATTTCTTTCATTTGGAGTCATCTCCAGGACTGGGTCGTTAATCCACTTCTTAGGGTGTTGCTGTTGTTTATTTGCATGAGCTTTCTGGATGCAAAATAAAACTAGTCTTAGATGCAGCTGTCTTGGCCTGTTGTTTGAGTCTTTGCACATTCCAATCGCTTTTTCCCCTGGAATGTTGAATTCCATGAATGAAAGACCAGATGTGCCAGGTAGTCTGAGTGGAGAAAGACAGATCTGACAGACCCCTATGCATTTTCAGATCATTCATGAATTGCTGTACACGTCAACTCCTCAAAATTATTACCCCACAAGTAGGAGCCTAACATGTTTCTGTTAAGGAGAAATTTGCTATCTCTTTCAAAATGGTGTTAGACCGCCTCTGGTATATAAAGAAAGCCATTCATGCTCACTTCCGTTGAGTGGATTCTGACTCACAGCAGCCTTCCAAGGCAAAGTAGAATTGCCCTGTTGGGTTTCCAATCTTTAAAGAAGCAGACGGCCACATCATTCTCAGACAGAGTGGCTGGTGGGTTCAAACGTCCCATTTTTCCTTTACAGTCAATTGCTGAACCATTGCATCACCGTGGCTTAATTTTGTGACTCTGACACCTTAACGAATACAAGACAACGTTATAAAAACAATTGTTGTGACTGTGAATAAAAGGACAGATGGGAACGCCAAACAAAATCGACTACCCTCAAGTCCATTTCGATTCGTGGAGCCTATGCAGGGTTTCTGAGGCTGTAGATCCTGAATGGAGCCGAATAGCCTCATCTTTCCCCAGAGGAGCAGCTGGATGTTCAAACCACACACCTGGTGGTTATCATCCCACTTGCACCAAAGAACTATCAGGGATCCAGATAGGGAGGAGACAGTGGCACGTGTTATTTTTTCCTGGAAAAATAAAAAATTAACACAAAGGATTTTTTTTAAGTTTTATTAGCATATAGTTAGTTCACTCACCATACAAGTCAATGGTTTAAATATATTCAAAAGAGTTATGCAATCAACACCGTGACCAATTTTAGAATGTTTTATTTATTCTTCTAACAACACGTATTAGCTCCTCATTTTTCTAATCTCTCCAGTTACAGAGGGAAGGAACTATCCATCCAGTTACTCTCTGTAGTTTTACCTACCCTGGATTTCCTATGAAAATATCATACCAAACAGCAACAGCAAAATAACACACAGAAAAACCTCAATCCAAAAGAAAGACAATCACAGAGACTGAAATAAATGAACATTTCCCCCCAAAAGGAAAAACAATTTGTTCAAAAGGGAAAACAAATGACAGCATATTAAGTTGTAACCTAACCAGATCCGCAGTCATCCGTTTCCCAATGCACACAGTCTGAGAGCAAGGCTCTTTACGTCTCTAGTCAGCGGGCCGCAGGAATTCCATGTAGGCTGCTTCCCAATGGAAACTCTGCAAATGGGTCATGGGTTTTCACTGTCATCCATTAGCCTCACAGAAAGGATGTGTTCAACTGTAAGTGAAGGGTTGTAAAACCCAAGCACCGTAGTACAAACCCAGCATCTGGTTGCATCTGGCTTTTACTCAAAAATAATGGCCCTTATTTTCTTTTCGTCAGTCACACAATCAATGGTTTCTAACATATTCTGGGCACCTGCTATTTTGATAGGGCACTCTGGTGAAACAGCTGCATTGGTCACTTTATAGTTTTTCCTCCTACCTAATTCCAAGCTCGTGTGTGGTTGGGTATCACTTTATAACCAACAGCCCACCACAGAGTGTAGAGAAGGTTCCTGAATAAGTGGACAGCTTTCTTAACAGCTGTCTTTAAAGTCTGTGCTGTGGTAGAAATAACTACACACTGGAGAGACGTGAAAAGCCTCTCAGGGACTTTGTGATTCAATCTTTCTCTTTTTTTTGGCGAGGGGATAGAGGTGGGCATCACTCTCTCTAGTGGTTGTGGGGGTTACCCAGTGCTGCTCCTGAGAGCAGTTGCTGGATTTGAACCGCCAAGCCCGCAGGCCGCAGTCCCACACTCAACCACTTACGTCACTGGGGCTCAGCCCCGTGATTCAATCTCTCTAGACCTTCACTTTCTCACACAATTGTGATCATCAACTAAGATTACTAAAGTGAGAGAGCATCGGAAAGCCAGGAAAGGCAGTAAATATGATGTTGGTAGATGCCCTTGAGTCGTTTCTGCCCCATAGAATCTGTAGGTACAACAGAATGAAGCCCTACTCAGCCCCATGCCATTCTCACAATTGCTTGTATGCCTGAGCCCAGTGTTGAAGCCACTGTGTCAATCCATCTTGTCAAGAATCTTCCTGTTTTTCATTGACCCCCTACATCTACCAAGCATGATGTCCTTCTCCAGGGACTGCTCACGCTTCCATTCCACACATAAGGTGTCATCATGAGTGTGTTAGTCCGGGCAGACTAGAGAAACAAATTTATAGACACACATATGGACATAAGGGAAAGGTTTATATACAAGAGCAATGGAACATTGAGAAAGAATCCCAACCCAGTCCAGTGCAAGGTCACAAGTCCGATGTTAGCCCATATGTCCAACACCAGTCCATAAAGCCCCCTTCCGACTTACGAAGCATGTGCAATGACACCAGGACAATCACACGTCAATGAGTGCAGAATCTTGTGTAGCCAGCCAGTGTAGAAACATTTCAGTGCTGGCCGGGGTCTCTCTGTGGCTTCTCCAGCCCCAGAGGTCTGGTTCCATCAGGGCAAGCCCATGTGGCTTCTTCTCCACTCCTCCAGTCTCAGAATCAGGATGAATCAGCAGACTGTCATCTCATCTTGTCAGTAGTTTGTCTCTAAGAGAGAATGAGTCAAGGCTTTCTTCTCCAACTGGGAAATACCACGAGACTTCCCAGAGTTCTCAGGAGAAAGCCACGCCCACACAAGGTCTCATTGGCTAGCTCCGGAGCGACAGGTTAGACTCCACCCCTACACTCCCAATCATGAAATTGACGTCAAGTACATGACCGCCACAATGAGTTGGAAGTGGCTCAAGGGCAACAACTCCCTCTTCAACTGCCTCTAACCTAGTTTCAAAACTAGCTACCCTATCTTATTTGTTCCAGTCATGTCTGTATTGGCTTCTGTTGTCAAAGGTCAGTATTTCAAATCTTGTATGAGCGTGCTTCACTGACTATGTGTAGCATGCTGCATATGCAAAGTACCAATAGAGATCATTTGAAACTGACAGGGAAAGGACTTTCACCTACAGAGCTTTTGAGCCTGCTTTTGCCAAGTGTGTCATAGTCAAGCTTTGTTTTCTGAACTCTCAGAGAATTTAGGCTCTAGGAGATTGGAGCAAAGTTGCTTGTTCTTTTTGTCGTTAACTTTACAGCTGTTGCCCTTTTAGGTCTCATCTGATTGTGGGGCGTGCCACCCACTCAATTGGCCAGGTTGAGTAATCCTGTCCTCCAGGTCTTCAAGCTTGTCACCAAGAAGGTTCTGGTTTCCAGAATCACACATCAAAAATGACTTCCTTTCTTGTTTTCCCGTCTGGCTTTTCACATTCTTTCACATTTGGCCTGAATTTTTTCCATTGTCTTTTCCATTTCTACATAGTCGCTTTATCTCTCCCAACCAAACAAACTGTAGTATATACATACACATATAATCTTTCAGTAGGAGAAATTAGGTCTTGAAATAGGCTAGAGTGCAGGCAAAATCTGAAAGTATAAGCCAGTCGCAAAATGACAATTATTGTATGACCACATTTATTTTAAAGTCAAGAACAGGGAAATAGCTCAAATGTGATTCGTGGGTCCTAGAGGCATGGTGCTGCATTCATCTTCTAAGAGGACCTTTCCAGATCTACCTTGAAGTACAATGTCGAATAATGTCTCTCGACATAGAAAGAAATCCAGTCAATACAGCTATTATTCAAATTTACACACCAACCGTTAAAAACTAGTGATGAAGAAACTGAATAAGTCTACCACTGTCTTCAGTCTAATATTGATCAGACATACATCGAAGATGCATGGGTAACTATTGGTGGTTAGAATGCAAAGTTAGAAACAAAGAGGAAGGAAAAGTATTTGGGAAATATGGATTTAGTGATAGAAAAACAGCAGAGCTAGCATCACAGAATTTTGCAAAAACAATGACTTTTTCATGCCAGACATCTTTCTCAACACAAATAGTTACTATACAAATATACTTCTACAAATGGATTGTGCTGAAATCAATTTAGCTACATCTATTAGAAGAGATAGGGAGAGGCTAAATATCAGCTGCTAAAACCAGGTCTGGAACCAACTGTGGAACAGACCACCAACTGCTCATATATAAGTTCAAGTTGAAGCTGAAGAAAATAAAAGCAAATGCAAGGAGTCAAATTTTGACCTTGAGTCTATCCCATCTGAAAAGAACATCTTGCGAACCAACTGGATACATTGAACATTAATGTCAGAAGAGCTGACTGGCTGTGAGAGGGCACCAAGAACATCATTCATGAAAAGAGCAAAAGGTCATTTAAAAAAAACAGGAAAGAAAGAAAAGATGACAGCCAATATCAGAAGAGACTCTGAAACTTGCTCTGAGCTTTAGAGTAACTACTTCAAGTGGAAGCAGTGATGCAAACATGGTGCTTAACAGACCATCTCAAAAGACAGAACAAGAAGATGGAATAAAATATCTTAATGAAATGTGAAATATCTAGAGTTAGAAAAACAAAATGGAAAAACACACTCGGCATACCTTAAACCGAAAGATTTCAAGAAAAATTCAACCCTCAAGTTGCAATGTTAAAAGATTCGTTAGGCAAAATACTGAAGGATGCAAGAGACTCTAGAAGAAAAGGAAAGAATGCACAGAATCATTGTACCAAACACACACACACAAAAAAAAAAAAAAAACCACGGTGTACCACTTCAAGAGGTAGCTATTAGCAAGAACCAACATTGCTGAAGGAAGAAGTTTATGTTTCCCTGAAAGCATTAGCCAAAACAAGACTCCAGGAATTGACGAATACCAATTGAAACTGGTATTTCACTGGTGGGTGAAATTTGGAAGACAGCTGATCAACTGACTGAAAGAGATCCATATCTGTACCCATTCCAAAGAAACGTGACCCTATAGGACAACATCATTGACATTACGTGCAAACAAAGTCATCCAACACTGATGGCAGCAGCACATTGACAGGGAGCTGCCAGGGAGTCAGGCTGGATTCAGAAGTGGATGTGGAACCAGGGATATCACTGTTAATGTCAGGTGGATCTTAGCTCCACAGCAAGGAAGCCCAGAAAGATGTCAGTTTCTGTTTTACTTACTCTTCTAAGACATTTGACTATGAGGATCATAACAAACTAGAGAGAGTCTGGAGACTAGGAATCGCAGAACACTACATTGTGCTCATGTGGAATCTGTACATGGATCAGGAAGTAGTTGTACAAAGAGAACAAGGGAGCATTGCATGGTGTCATATCAGGAAAATTATGTGTCGCAACTAGATGAATAGGTCAAATCATGATTAATGGAGAAAAGGTTAAAGTTGCCAAGAATCTTGTCTTGCATGAAACCACAGCCAATGCTCATGGAAGTCAAGAAATCCAAAAAAAAAAAAAAAAGTTGCATGGGGTAAATCTGCTGCACAAGGCCTCTTGAGAGCGTTGAAAAGCAAGGATGTTACTTCAAGGACTACTCCATGGTATTTTCAACCATTGCATGTGCATGTCAAAGTCAGACATTGAATAAAAAAGACTGAAGGAGAATCAATGCACTCGAACGGTGGTGCTGGCAGAGAATATTGGAAGTGCCATAGGCTGCCAAAAGGACACACAAGTCTATCTTAGAAAAAGTATGACCAGAGTGCTTCTTAGGAGCAAGAATGGGGAGGCTTTAGCTTACATACTTTGGACATGTTGCCAGGAGACCCCGGTCCCTGGGGAAAACCTCGTGCTTGTTAAAGTTGAGGAGCAGCCCCCCCATAGGAAGGCCCTCCTTGAGATGGATTGGCAGAGTGGCTGTGACAGTGAGCTCACGCACGAGGGCAATTGTAAGGCTGGCCCAGGAGCGGTCAATGTTTTGGTCTGTTGTCCATAGGGTCACCGTACATCAGAGCCTACTCAACAGCACCTAAGCACAGCAATAACAGTATGCCGGGCTTCCATCCTCTTACCGTATTTAGTCAATTACCAATACGAGCAGATGGTCAGGAAAGCTGAATGATATGAAAGCCAATGGGACGTTGGGAGTGAAGAAAAGCTTCCTAACAGTCTATAGTAAGCACGTCACGCAGCCTTGCTGGCTGAAAGTGAGGAGCACTGGAAGCACTTGCTGAAGATCAAGGATTGCAGCCTTCAGTGTGGATCATAAGTCGATGGAAGGAAGACCAAAATCCTCAAAAACTGGACAAGTAGTTGACATCATGTCAACTGGAAAATGCTGAAGTTGTCCAGGATTTTGACTTGCGGGACCCCACAATCACTGCTCCTGGAAGCACCAGTCAGGAGACCCAAGACCTGCTGCCTTGGGTAGATCTGCTGCGCTAGGCCTCTTCCAGGTGTTGAATAGCAAAAGTGCGACGCTGAGGTCTAAGGTGTGCCTGACTCAAGCTGTGGTATTCTCAGTTGTCTCATACACATTTGAAAGTAGGACATTGAACAAGAGAGTCCCAAGAAGAATGGATGCATTTGAACAATGGAGCTGGTGAAGACTATGGAAAGTAGCGCAGACTTCCAAAAGAGCAAACACATCTGTCTGGGAAGAGGTACAGCTGGAACGCTCCTTAGGGGCATCTATAGCTAGACTTTGTCTAATGTCCTTAGGACATGCTATCAGGAAAGACCAGTCCCTGGAGAAGGACTTCATGCTTGGTAAAAATAAAAGGGCTACGAAAAAGAAGAAGCCCTTCCACAAGATGGATTGGCACAGTGGCTGAAACAATGGGCTCAAACGTAAGGACAACTGTGAGGCTGGCCGAGGACCAGGCGAGGTGTCATTCTAGTGTCCATAAAGGGTCTCCAGGAGTTAGAACTGACTCAATAGCAACAGCCAGGCACAATGGCCAGGGGGAAAGTGGGGTGTGTGGTAATAGAGAAATCATGGTAAGGGTAGAATTAAAGAGTCAATTATTATAATTGCTGTCAATATGTTGTAAAAAGTTGAATTGCCCCCAATAAAATCATTGAGAAGAAAAAAATAGAGGGGGAAAGAGGAGCTTATACCAAGGGCTCAAGTAGAAAATACTTGAAAATGAATATGGCAACATGTGTACAAATATGCTTGATGCAAATTATGTATTGAATGTTATAAGAGCTGTAAGAGCCCCCAGTAGAATCATTGGAGAAAAAAAAGAATATCGTGGGGAAAAAAATGTTGAGTTGGCAAAAGTTGTGTCATAGATAAACTTTCCTAAAAAGAAAGAGTTCACTGCTGGGCTTCCTTATATAGAACCAAACACTTCACAAGATTTGTTCCCTGAGTTTGGAGATTGGGGGTCATGGTTCCTGGGACACCAGGTACAATAGTCAGATGATTTTATGTCAGCTAGACAACTGGAGGTGGAGTCAAACTTGTTAGTGGTCACTAGATGATACCTCCTTGGGGCTGTGGCCTCTCTCTCTCTCTCTCTCTCTTTGCCACTTCACCTTCCTCCTGGATGGGACTTCAGAGAGACTCTGTAGGCCTCTTACCTTAAGATCTGTAAGTGTCCTGCCATGCTCCCACCAACCTTGAATCCATGTGACTTTGCCCTCACTGGCATGTGATCTCCCTGCTAGTGTCACCCTTTGGCACCCCGTGGCCTGAGACTAGGTGAGTCTAAAAAGGATTGGTGCAGGACCCAGCAGTGTTTCACTCTGTTGTGCATAGAATCTCTGTGAATCATAACAGACTCGGTGACACCAAACCACCACAGAGTCTACATGCAGAAAGTGTTGGATATGGATATGTTTTTGCTAGATGTGTGCTCAGCAACAGCAAAGTAAATAAAATTTAGGAAAAATAAATTAAATGTCGGCTACTCTTATAAGGAAGTAAACTTCAAGGGAGTGGTGTGTAATGTCGATATCATCCATTGTCAAATTCTGTCCCGTGAGCCCATCATGTTACTTGAATCATCACAAGCTTAAAATCCAACTACTGCCAAGACTTCTCACTTCGAATCCATTTCCTTTTGCTAACGGCCTATCCCACTCCTACCAGGCTGTTTAGACTCAGGAACCACTAAACCATAAAAGCCCCTCCCAATCATTTCCTTATCTCAAACACCCAGTCTGGTCTTTGCCCTTAATAGACAAGCTGTTAGAAACCAAGAACTTCTGACAATCGCATGTGGAAAGGAACACAGCATGAAGAGGAAAAAAATGGAACACAAAGTTCTCCTGTGAAATGTTGACTTCCAGTGCAGCGTAGACAAAGCAGTTGCTCATAAATCTGAGGTAACATTCTTTTACATTTTATTTAAAGAAATGCTATGGTAGCTGAAACTGAAGTCTGCAAGTTTTTCCTTACCATGTCATTTTCCCCCCCAATTCAGAGACATAGACTTATTATTATAAAGTTCTTCAGAATTCATAAGGTTTTCCATTTTACAATAGCAAATGTTTCAACGTTTACTTTGGAGGGGGGGAAAATGTTCAGAAGATTCTGTGAATTTTTCTGCAAAGTAAACCAATAATTAGGCCTAGGAACATGAAGATTGACTTCCCTTACCCCTGCCCCCAAACACCACAACAGACGAAATTTGTTTTCCTTTTTTCAATTCATATGGGAATTCTGTTCTGAGATACAGGAGGCAGACAGAGAAGCGGAGAGATGATTCTCTTGGCTTGTCCAATGGAAGGGGGGTTCTGGTTAAGCATTTGGTTGCTAAGAGTTCAAATCCACTCAGTGGCCCCTCAGGAAAAGAGACCAGGCAATCTGGTCCCTACACACAAATAGATGCTCAGGGCAGGTCTACTCTGTCCCCTAGGTGGAGATGAACCTGTATCGACTGGCTGGCACCCAACAGCAGCATGCAATCTGGACTGGGAGAGGGCGGTGGCTTGAAAGAGCCTGGTGGCAGAGTTAGGAGGTCAGCTGACGACAGAGATTTGAAGCCACCAGCTGCTGTGCTCCTCGCTCTGGAAAGATTCCAAACCCAAGCCACACCCACTGCTTTGGAGTCAATCCTATCTGACAAACCCCCTCTCCGAAAGGGATTCTGAGACGGCAATTCTTCCCAGGAGCGGCCAGCCTCTCCTTTCCTCTGTGGAGTAACGGGTGGGTTGGAAACCCCCAACCTCCTGGCTCAGGAGTCCCAGACATCCAAAGGGCGTGATTCTACCTTGTCCCGCCAGGTCACGGAGACTCGGCATGGATGGGATGACACCTAACAACAACAAGGACAGCAACTACTCAAGATCCACTGCACTTTTGTCTACTTCGCCTTCAGACCAGACTGGGGACTTAGAGGAAGAAGTCACAGACTCCGTACTAAACAGGCCGTAGTCTCCAGAGCCTGCCGCTTCCCATGCCCTAGATCTGAGGCCGGCACCTTGCTCTTTCATCTGTGACAGAGCAATTCAGTTGTACATATGAGAGCATGAGAGCCCTGAGTCCCACAGGACAACTTTGTGTGGGGAACTTTCAGTCCTCTTCAGAACAATGGCGGCGGAGCGTTGGTGACGGGTGTCATCGAGTCCATTTCGGTCCACAGTGACGCCGTGTGACAGACGAGATTGGCCCCTAATTTGCTGTGATGTTAACAGGAGCAGGTCGGTCAGGTTTTTCTGCTAACAGTCAAGCACTTAGTCACTGTGCCACCAGGATTTCTTAAGTGCGGACGCAAGAGGACTGAATGTCCACAGAACCCTGCAAATAAGATTGCATGAAGATGGAAGAAGAGCAACAGAGACAAGAGGGACAGTTCTCGAGCACGCTGAGCCTGGCAGGCTGGGGGACTTAGGGACTATTTTTTTTTTTAAATCATTTTATCGGGGGCTCACACAGCTCTCACCACAATTCGCACATTCACACCCACTGTGTCAAGTGCATCCACACTTATGTTGCCATCATCATCTTCAAACATTTTCCTTCTTCCTGAGCCCTCGGCATCAGCCCATCTCTCCCCCTCTCTCCCTCCCTCCTCAAGACAGAAGAGAAGCTTCACAAGGGCAGAAATCTGAATGGCCAATGAACACATGAGAAAATGTTCCCAATCATTAGCCATAAGAGAAATGTAAATGAAAACAATTCTGAGGTACCACCTAATACCCTCAAAGATAGCCCAACTTAAAAAAAATACAGAAAGTAACAAGTGTTGGAGGGGCTGTGGTGAGACAGGAACTCTCATCCACTGCTGGTGGACCTGTAGGTATGTGCAGCCACTACGGAAATCGATTTGGTGATATCAAAAACAGATGCAACTCAGGGCTGAGCCCCGGTGGCATAAGTGGTTGAGTGCGGGACTGCAGCCCATGGGCTTGGCAGTTCAAATCCAGCGATGGCTCTCAGGAGCAGCACTGGGTAGCGCCCACGACCACCAGAGGCAGTGATGCAAAAAAAAAAAATATATGGAACTCAAGCTACTATATGACCCAATCTACCATAGCAATCCCCCTACTGGGCATATACCCAGAGAGGCAAGAAACAGACTATGGCCAGACATCTGGGCTCCAATATTCATCACGCACAGTTCACAAGCTCAAGGAATTGTAAACAACCCAAATTTCTATCAACGGACAAATGGATTCAAAAACGGCAGTACATACAGATAATGAAATACTACACATGGCTAAAAAGCAGCGATGAACGCATGAAGCAGCTCGCCGCATGGGAAGACCTGGAGGAAATTATGCTTAAGCGACATAAGCCCAGCACAAAAGGACAAGTACAACACGAGTCCACTGAGGTAAGCTTAAAAATGCAAAAGAGGCGTAGGGAAAAAGCTACTGTACACATACATGCCTGGGGTGGGGGCCAGGTACTCTGGAACTTAGGAATGTTCAGGAAGAGGGAAGAAGAGCGGAGACACTGTCTCTCTGGGTTCACTTCCTTGGAGACGTTCTCCTGATAACACTTGTCTGGAGACTCTCCTGACAAGGCTGACTTCCTGTGAGTCAGCCCTGAGGAGAAGCCACACGGAGCTAACCTCGTGCCCTGAGCCAGACAAGTTGCATGGATACCCAGACCTCTGAAGCCGGAGGAGCCATTTGAAGACCCCTGCTAGCACTGAGATGTTCACAACGCCACTGGATCCAAAGGCATTCTACCCATCTGGCTGGTGATCGTCTTGCATTTGGCGTCATTGCATGTGTTTCACGAGTCTGAAGAAGACTTTATAGATAGCTTTCGGGCATATGGGCTAATATCTGACTTGTGAGCTTGGACTGGACTGGGTTGGATTGCTTTCTGAATGTACAGTTGCTCTCATATATAAAACTCTTATACACATGAGTTTCTATGAATTTGTTTCTCTAGCCTATCCAGACTAACACATCTGTAGGGGGTCACTTTGACAGAATCAATACAATGGCAACAGGTTTGGGGGGAGAGGAAGACAGACTGGCCAACCGAAGAAGAATCAGACTCCCTGTGTCTCCTCCATCCCATCCCACCCCAGTCTGTCACCAAACTGCCCACCTCAAAAGATAGCTCAGATAGTCTGCTGTACTGTTAAAGCTTCTTTCTCTTTAATTCTTTTAACTGTCATGGAAATGAGGTCAGTACTTTGTGGTCGTCATTTTGTTCCAAATTCTTGAAATATTTTATGAGTCACAAATGGTTTCCCTATTGACTGAGGACCGGAAAAAAAAAATCACAAATTTACAAACCTAAGAGTCCTGGTAATAATAATAATAATAATAAAATCCAATCAGCCTGGTGGTAGCTAAGTCAAGACTTTCCTAAAGGATGTTTGCAAAGAAAGATTTAAGCCAACAGGATTTGAGTAGTTGGGTGTGTTGTTTTAATGAATAACAATTAAGTGCTGCTGGTGAAATATTCAAGTCATGACCAGCCTCTATGTTACAGAGTAGAACAGCTGCATCAGATTCTGGTGGCTGCTATCATTATGGAAACAGATCTCCTGGTCTTTCTTCCACGTTGCTGCTGCATGAGTTCAAACTACCTGTCGTGAGATCATGGATGATGATAATAGTGTTTCGTAGATTGTACACCCCAGGGAGCTTGTTGATCAAAGTAGAAGTAACGTGTTATCGTTCTGGTTTGGTGTAATGAATTGGGTGGCTAACTGCACCATCAGAAGTCCCAATGAACCAGTCTCTCCTGGGGAGAAAGGCGAGGTTTTTTACTCCCATAAAAAATTATAGTCTCAGCTCAGCCCCAGTGGCATAGTGGTTGCACGCGGGACTGCGGCCCACTGGGATGGAGGTCCAATTCCAGCTCCACAGGAGCAAAGGCTGGGCCTCCTACTCCCACCACCAAAGGGCAGTGATGCCTAAAAAACTAAAAGAAAAAAAAAGTTATAGTCTCAGGCCGAGCCCCGATGGCATAGTGGTTGTGTGCGGGACAGAGGCCCACAGGGTTGGCGGTGCAAATCCAGCAGCAACTCTCCAGGAGCAAGGCTCCTACTCCCACCAGGGGGCAGTGATGCCCACCAAAAAAAGTTACAGTCTCATCAATCCACAGGGACAATTCTTCCTTGTCCTAGAGGGTGGCTGTGAGGCAGAACTGACTCGATGACAGGGAGTTTGGTTCCTCTTCTGGTGACCAACAGCCAATTCTGATGTCGTTAGATGCCATCAAGTCAGCTTCGACCCACAGTGACCCTATGCACAACTCAGCAAAACACTGCACAGGCCAGTGCCAGCCTCACAACTCTTCCTATGACTGAGCCCAAAGATACAGCCACTATGCCAACCCATCTTTTTCGCCACCCCTCCACTTTACCAAACATGATGTCCTTTCCCAGGGACTGGCCTGGCCTGACAAGATGTCCAAAATATGTGTGTTGCAGAAGGTGCGGATAGTTCGGCTGGTGAGTATGGTGGGGCTCAGGAAGGAATGCTAAGCGATGATTATGGGAAACCTAGGAGGACAAGGGGTCAGGTTTTCTGTTCCCGGGTAGAAACTACGAAAATGTTTCTACACAACCATGGATGATCGTGGGGGTCATGTGCTTATGCTAATTTCATGATTGAGATGTAGGGGTGGAGTAATCTGGAGATAGCCATTGAGTAGCCACTGGGGCCACTGTGTGGGCATGGCTTTCTCCTGAGACTTCTGGGAAATCTCGCGATATTTCCCTCATGGAGATGAGAAACTCTCTCCCCAGTTGTGGGGAGTTAGTCTCAGAGACCACAAACTACGGATGGGACAGGATGGCAGCGTCCAAAGAGGTAAGGAGCCGAAAGAGAAGCCACATAACCTTGCCCTGATGGAACCCGACCTCTGAAACTGGAGAAGCCACGTGGAGAACCCTGCCAGTGCTGAGTTGCTTCTACCACCATTGTATGCTGTTGATGGACCCTGAGTCTTGAAAGTGAGGAGCCATGGGGAGACCCCTGCCAGTGCTGGGACTCTGAACCCACTGGCCTGTGACTTCGTGAGTCAGAAGGAAACTTTATGGACTGATATCAGGCATAAGGGCTAATATTGGATTTATGACTTTGAACTGGACTGGGTTGGAATGTTTTCTTAATGTCCTAGTCCTCTAGGATATAAACCGTACCCTTATATCCATATGCGTGTCTATGGATTTGTTTCTCTAGTTTACCCAGACTCGCACAATGATCATGGAAACTGACCTTGCAGGTGGCATGACATAACACAGGGGCTACATCAGAAGGAATTAATATAGAGGCCCCGACGAATAGACTGAGCCCTGCCTCGAAGTTGCCTTCACCCTTGGACTGAGGGCGAAGGAACGTGGCTAGGAAAGGAAGCAGAGAGTGGCTAATCAGGACTGTGGAAGTGGCAGTCATTGGACCTTGGGGGGAACTCCCAACTTGGTGGGTGTGCAAAGTAAAGAAAATCACTAGAATCCCCATATATTTAGTACCCCAATGCCCACCTCGCTGTGACATGACAGGTTTTGATCTGCTAGGCAGGGATCTGCACTTAGGAGAATTGACCCAGGAAGGTTACCCCATGTCACCAATCCTCATACTTACAGTCAACAGAGCACAAGCGAATGGGAGGTCAAACTGGGTAGGGCAACAACTCATGAATTTCAACTGAAGCTGGAAATGTATTTGCATGGGCTCCTCAGACCAACCGTGCAGGAGGGCTGTGCCATTGGGAAAAGTGACAGGTATCAGTGCAATCCCTTTCTACCCTAGGGCAGTGATCGACAAACTGTGGCTCACGAGCCATCTGCGGCTCTTTCAGGGTGAACGTAACTCTGAAGTAACATTGAAAACATTTGAAGGTTATTATTGCAGACCACGGTGATGTCATTTGTTAGGAAAAGCAATATCTAAGGTTCTTGAGTGATTTTAAAGTTGTTAGGAAGGACAGGATTGGGGGAGATTGACAATGCCCTACTTTTTGGTTTGTGCGGGTTTTTGTTTTCCTTCATTTAACTTATTTTTTTGTTTTGCTTTCTTTTTTCTATTTGTTGGTTTGCTGGTTGGTTTGTTGCAGTTATTGGTGCAATTGGTCTTACGGGGTTTTGATTTTGTCATATTTTGTCATATCACTGCCAAAGTAAACCTGAATCGTGCATATCCCATGGACAAGCAGATGGATTCTGGGCTCCTACTTCACTCTAGTCCTAATCCAAGAAGAGTTAGTTCTGATAACACTGCCCTGCTGATACTCCTCTTCATGAAATGATTGCTGAAGATACAGGAGCTAGAGCCAGGTGTGGTGAAGAAAGCAGATGGTGCCCACCTAGCCATCAGAACAATGTCTGCTTGTATTCAAACAAGCAGCCATGGAAGCAAGGAGTCCACTAAGTTCACATGGAAGAAGCGCACCAGCTTGTGTGAACCAAAGATAACCATAACAAAATTTCAACTATGACAAAGGGGAAAATAGTAGAGCTAAAATTATGAGCACCCAATTGATAGAAAGCAAAGGAGGAGAGTGGGAGCCCAAAACCCATGTGCAGAATAACTATTTAGATCAAGCCACTGGTAGACCCCACTAGCCACAGGTAAGGATCTCAAACAGCTTTACTCTCAAACAGAGAACATTGTCACCTTGATTATGCTGGATAGAACTTGATACTTGGTCAACTGATCTCCCTCTTGACCCAACCTGAGTTTTTTCTAGGTGTAAGTACCTGTAGGCCATATAGTCCAGGATATTCCATGACAACATTCCCCACCCCTTCCTTGGCTTTTAAAATATTGATGGTAGTCTTTTCTTTCTTATTCATTGTCTGTATTTTTATATTTATATTATTGTTTTATCATTGCCACTTTATTTTTAATTTGTTTTTAATTGTTTCTATTGGGCTTCCCAGTTTGTGAAGCACAGAAGGAGTGGATACATAAAGGTAATGATTGATACAAGTGTTTATAGAGGATGTAAGGGTGCGAGGGTGGGGTGAGAGGTTAGGAGGATGAAGGGATTTGGGGAGTAAACAATGAACGCAGGAGTGGGGAGGGAGCATTGGAACCGACTGTGATCACACAACTCTTTTTAAAGGCGATTTAACCATGGGTTGAGGGGATGTTCTAAAATTGATTATGGTAATGATTAGACAGTTATTCTCAATATAATTGAACAATTGAACTATCTAATTGTATGATATGTGGATTAGGTTCCCATAAAAACATTTGATTTTTAAAAAAGTATGTATGATAAGTCTTGCCAACCTTGCTTCTAAGGAGCACACTGGCCTGACTTCTTCCAACACAGGTCTACTTGTCTTTTCAGCAGTCCGTGGAATTTTCAATACTCTCCAGCACCACAATTCAATCCCTCGATTTTTCTATGAGCTTCCTTATCAATGTCCAACTTTCACATGCATATGATGCAATGGAGAATGCCATGGCTTGGGTCAACTACATCTTAGTCCTCAAAGTAACATACTTGTTCTTTAATACTCTAAAGAGGTCTTGTGCAGCAGATTTAATCAATGCAAAATATCTTATGATCTCACAACTGCTGCTTCCATGAGCATTGATTATGAATCCATATAACACAGAACCTTTGATAACTTCAACCTTTTCTCCATTTATCATCATATTACCTATGGGTCCAGTTATGAGGGTTTTGGTTTTCCTTACGCTGAGTTGTAAACCACACTGAAGGCTACAATCCTGCATCAAGGGCTTTAATTCTCACTTTCGGCAAACAAGGTTATGTTATATGCATGCTGTAGGTTGTTAATAAGCCTTCCTCCAATCCTGATGCTGCACGCTTCTTCATATAAGTCAGCTTCTCTGATGATTTGCTCAGCATATAAATTGAACAAGTATGGTGAGAAAGCACAACCTTGATGCATACCTTTCCTGATTTTAAATCATTCAGTATTCCCTTGTTCTGTTTGCACAAGGATCCATGTACATTCCCTTGTTCTGTTCTGCCTCTGGATCCATGTACAAGTTCTGAATGAGCACAATGAAGTGTTCTGAATTCTCTTTCTTCACAAAGTTATCCAGAGTTTATTATGGTCCACACAGTTTAATGCCTTTGCATAATCAATGAAACACAAGTAAACATCTTTCTGGTATTCTCTGCTTTGAGCCAAGATTCATCTGACCAAAGCAATGATACCCCTTGATCCACGTCCTCTTCTAAATCAGGCCTAACCTCTGGTGATTCCTTGTCACTGTGCTGTTGCAATGATTGTTGAAAGATCCTAAGCAATGTTTTACTGGCTTGCAATAGCAATGATATTCTATAGTTTAAGCATTCCATTGGGTCAGCTTTCTTTGGAAGGGGCACAAATATGGATTGCTTCCAGGTAACTGTCTCCCAAGTTTCCTGGCACAGCAAGCAAGTCCTTCCAGAACTTCTTCAGCTAATCAATTTTGATTTCTATATAGTTGCCTGTTCTTATATTTTTATATAAATGAGGTCAAAATAGTTATTCCTTTATGATTGGTTTATTTCATTTGGCATAATGTCTTCAAACTCCATCTGGACAGTAGCATGTATCAAAACTTCATTTCTCTTACTGGCCGGGTAGTATTCCATTGCATGTCTATAATATAGTTTGCTTACCTAGTCATCTGTTGATGGGCATTTAGAATGTTTCTACATTTGGGCTATTGGAAGGAGTGTCAAAATGAACATTGGAGTACAAGTTTCTGCTTTCAAGTCTGTTGGGTACAAAGATATGCCTGGAATGACGTGGTCATGTGTCAGTTCCATTTTATAGTGGGTTCCATTATATATGCCCCATTTTCATACTCACCAGCAGTGGATAAAGCTTTCAGAATCCCTATATCCTTGCCAACAGTTGCCATTTTCCCTTTTTTTGTTGTGCTTTTGTCTCAGCCACATTAGTAAGCATGAAATCGTGGTTTTTATTTGAGTCTCTGGTGGATAAAGACATTGAGAATCCTGATGTGAACTACACAAGCATTGCTCTAGAAACTGAAGTGATGAACAAGAAGAACCCCACCCTGATCAAGTTCATAGAAATTAAAGATCAATATCCCTACAATGCAATGAATTTTAAAAAATGATAAGGAACAAATCCTCAGGGCCATAGGGGGTGGGCAAAGTTTCAATGGTTACATATATTATAGCTTTCATTATAGTTTTTTTCCATTTTTTTTATTATAGCTTTTCAGTAAAGTTTTTAGGTTTCCCTTCATAAGTTCTATATATTTAAGTATATTTGTGAATCACTTATACCTTTTCAGTCTTTCTCTGATAAGCTGAAAAATATCTCCTTTGCTGTTTTAACTTTCATTTACATTATTACCAGTGAAGTTGAAGTCTTTCATTCATCTATCAGTTATTTATATTACCTGTAAGTACAAATTAATGCTATACATGTGAATAATGGAGAAAATTGTATTGAAAGTATTGTAATCATCAATAAATATAGCAAAATTAATTCAACTTCATCAAAATAGTTAAGTGGCTTTTTGTGGCATTTGTGGACATTTGAAAGTCTTTGTTGATTAACTGTGTTCCAAGTGCTTTGTCCATTTTCAGTGTTGTTCCTTTTTGTCTTTTTGCTGTTAAGTTACCTGATATTTTTTAATGACTGTATCATATTCAACTATATCACTGCACCAAGGTTATGAAGAGGTATTAGAATTTTTTTATATAAAATTTTTTAACCGCTATTAAAAAAAAATAAGGAAAACAACCTTCTTGAGCATGCATCTTACTATATATGTCCAATTATTTCTCCGGAGGAAATTCATAAAAGTGGAATTGCTAAGTCAAACAATTTACATATCTAAAATTCCAATACATGTTGCTAAATGACCTTACAGGAAGTGTATTCTAATTATACTCCTACTCCCAACATATAAGAATGCCTGTCTCCATCATGCCCACGCTGAGGGCAAGCTTTTTGACTTTTTAAAATGTTTCTAATTAATAAATAAAAACATTAAACTCACTATATTTGTTAGAGCACATTTGACTCCTGACATTGAATTTATTTTCCTATCTTTGGTGACCATTAGAAATAGCTTCAAAATAACTTTTCGGTAATCTTTTCTGATCCCCTTTGGGCCTGTGTACTTATTCTTTAGGATAATAACTCTTTGAATACTAGTCTTTAACTCTTAATTTCTATGAAATCCACAAGGCTTATTGTTTTTGTTTTTAAATATACAGGTTTTGAACTACTGACCTTGTAGTAACCAGTCCAATGCCACAGCACCACTAGGGTTCCTTAAAATATAATATAAAGGTTACACAGCTTACATATACACTCACAGAATTTACCTTTCCTTAACCCAAATCATAGTCCTACAGTCAACATATTTTATTTCACTTAATATACCCAGGTGTTCTTTAAAATCATTGTACACGTCTTACTGTGATTGAGTAAACTTAAAGCTTAAAGCTTTCATCTTTAATATATTAAATCTATAGTAGTAAAAATGGCACAACATTCTGCTATGAGTAAAATCACTGGACACTTAGAGATAGATTAAATGACTATATGTTACCACAGCACAATTAAAATTCTTGTTTATTTAAATTGCCCCACTCAAGAATTTATTTTGAGGGTTTTCCCTAATATTCATCATAGTTTTTTTCATCTTTTTCTTATAGTTTTTCAGTAAAGTTTTTAGGTTTCCCTTCACAAGTCCTCTATATTGAAGTATATTTGTGAATCACTTATGCTTTTTCAGTTTTTCTCTAGCTGATAAGCTGAAAAATATCTCCTTTGCTATTTTAACTTGCATTTACATTATTATCAATGAAGCTGAAGTCTTTCATTCATTTATCAGTTATTTGTATTATCTGTAGGTACAAATTAATGCTTATATATATGAATAATGCAGACAATTGGAGAAGTTCCCCAGGACAATTAAAATCCATGAGAAAACCTTATTCGACATTCTAACTCCATTGTTTCCTGTGGTGAAGTGAAATTGCCTGGAATGGTCCTTCTCTCCATGATCTTTGTAATGCCCATTCAGTCACTGGGTAGGATTGTGCAAAGAAGTTATAGAGGACTCTAAATTGAGAACTGGTCAGTTTTGCCAGTCTACTGTCAGTGAGTCATCTCAGAAGCAAGAATGAAGAATTTCATGGCCATCAAAAAAGAAGAGTTGTTCTTTAATGCTTCCTCTTCCCTACCATCATGACCCCAATTCTACCTTACAAATCCAGCTAGTACAGATAAGAACTGGAAACACAGGGAATCCAGGACAGATAAACCTCTCAGAACCAATAATGAGAGTAGTGATCCCAGGAGGGTGGCAGGAAGGAGGGAAGAGAAAGGGGGAACCGATCACAATGATAAGATATATAATCCCCAGGGGGACAGACAACAGAAAAGTGGGTGAAGGGAGACAGCTGTCGTTCGTGTGAGACATAAAAAAAATAAAAATGTATCAATTGTCAAGGATTCATGAGGGAGGAAGGGAAAAAATGAGGAGCTGATACCAAGGGCTCAAGTAGAAAGAAAATGTTTTGAAAATGATGATGACAACAAATATGCAAATGTGCTTAACACAGTAGCTAGATGGATGGATTGTGATACAAACTATAAGAGCCCCCAGTAAAATGATTTTTTTTAAAAAGAAGAGCCATGAAAGACCCCTGTCTGAATGGGTGGGAGCAGCAAAGGCAGCAGCGATCACAGCACCAAGACCGAGAGAGAGAGGAGACAGAGAGGCCGAGAAGAAAAGTCGTGCCTTCTGAAGACCTGGAGGCAGAGCAGTGGGATTCCAGCCCGAGCCATGTGTAAACCCGCATTCCTGTGGGCAGAAGGCTGGCTTGCAGTGTGGGATACTCTTCGGTATTTACCTGTGCTAAAGGAGATCTGTCATACTTGTCTGAATAGGCCAGAGATAGCATGGCCTGAAGACTAAACAGAGACATAACTGCTGGCATGACTGAGAAGAGGCACTACTTCAGAGAAGAGGACTATCCGGGTTCTGACCCGGTTTCCTGATCTGCGTTCGTGGCAACTTGTTCATGACCCTCATCAACTCCCAAGATCGTGAGTATTGTCTGTGAGTTCTATTTAGACATTGCAATGATTCCTCAAACTCAGCAGAGAAACAGAGTGCTGTGGGGGAGATGATGTGCCAGACTAGGCTACAGAGGGATGCAGGTGGAAGGATGGATGGCTGATTTTCTGCTTTATAGGGATTATCGGTGGGCTAATATGGAGTTAGTCTCTCCTTCCAACGTGTGGAGCTAGAGGAGGTTAGACATGACATACCATTTCTTCACTCTCACCAAAAGAGATTTTTCTACCTTCTCTGTTTCTGTTAGCAGACTGACGGTTCCTTAAGCCAACTCAAAAGAGTAGAGACTTCTTTGATCATAATTTTCTTTCCCCTTCGTCCTCTCCTTTCAGTCACTTACCTAAAGGGATCAAAGATCTACCACCCCAATAATGAAAAGAATTCATGTCACTGAACCCTTACATGTGACGATTGTTGAAATGGCAAGTGTTCTGTTACATTTACCATCATTGAAGAAGAATAATATCTACCATCAAATTTTTTTCTGACTCCTACCTCTTCCTTTTCACCACCATCAGTGTTTTTGATTCTCTGTCACCATAGCCTTCTGATGGCACTTGTCTAGGGCTGCCAAGGAGATCCGGGCTCCAGTGATTTTGAAGGACAGGCCCTATTGTCTTCCAATTCTGAAGGTAGAAGTCCAAATAAGGGCTAGGTCGATGGCTTCTGAGGAATGAGATAGGATCTGTTCCGTGCCTCTCTTCATGCTTCTAGTGGCTCCAGGTGTTTCTGAGCTTGCAGCTGCAACATCTCAGAGTGTCCGTCTCTGTGTGTCTTCTCCCTTTACAAGGACACCAATCACATAGGAGTAGGATGCACCCTACTCCAGCAGGGCTTCATGTCAATCTAACTGACTTTGTTCGTGTTGGTAGGTGCCTTAGAATGGACTTCTTTGGACAACAGAACAAAACATACCACGTCCTGGGCCCGCCTCACAGCTGTTCTTATAGAGGAGCCCGTTGCTGACCCAGACACTGTGTTAATACATCTCATTGAGAACCTTCCTCTTTTTCAGTGCCCCACCACCTCACCAAACTTGAAATCCCTCTCCAGGGACTGGTCTCACCTGATACTCTAACTGAGAATGGCTTCAAAAGCCCTAGTTCCACACAGGATCACAGTTCCACATATTTTAGACTTCAACATCTTTTTGGGGGGAATATAGCTCATCATGTAACACTCCTAGATAGCAGGGGAAGTACAGATACAATTATATTCTACTGCTCATAAATTTTGAATGCCATGTAACTGCTTATCTAATGTAGTTTAGATTACTACCTTTTTCTCTCTTCGGTTTCACTAGCACCTTTTCTTTTCCCTGTAGTTCAGGGAAGCCAATTTACCTAATGTTGCCAAAACATTCTCTATGCTTTTCTAAGTCTTGGCCTTTGATCCTACTATTATTATGTGTGCCTGAAATGCTCTTCCATTTTTCCATCTTTTGATTCCTTCTTCTTAAAAAAAAGAAAAGCCTCACAACTGGACCAATAAGCAACATCGTGGTAAATGAAGAGAATATTGAAGTTGGCAAGGATTTCATTTTACTTGGACCCAGAGTCAACATTGGTCAAAGCAACGGTCAAGTAATCAGTAAATGTATTGCATTGGGCAAATCTGCTTCAAAAGAACTCTTCAAAGTGTTTTGAACAAATAAACAAATAAAAGCAAAGCTGGCCCTTTGAGTATTAAGGTGTGCCTGACACAAGACATATTTTCACGTGTGAGAAAGCTAGACAATGAAAAAAAGAAGACCACAGAAGTGTAAGTGCATTTGGATTATGTTTGGTGCAAAGTACCATACATAGACTTTTAGAAGCGCCAATAAAACTGTCTTGTTAAAAGTATCTAGAATGTGCCTTAGGAGAGAGGATGGTGAGACTTGTTCTAACATACCTTGAAGACACTGTCGGAGGGACACATCGCTGGAGAAGAGTATCATGCTAGGTAAAGGAGAGAGTCAGTAAAAAGAAGGATGATAGACAGGATGGATTGATACTGTAACTGCAACAATGGTTCAAATGCAGCAGCAATTGTGGGGTAGTGTAGGATTAAACAAAGTTTCATTCTTATGTACCTAGGGTTTCTATGTGTTAGAACCAATGTGATGGCACTTCAAACAACATCCCTTCTTCCAGGTTCACCTGGAAATGTCATCCTCAGTCTCTCCTGTGGGCTCCTTTTCTTAAGTCTCAAAGGTTGTTTTTCTCAAATTGTTGTGGTGGTCATGTGCTTATGTTCATTTCATGAGTGAGATGTAGGGGTGGCATCTAACCTGTTAATCTGGAGATAGCCATTGAGTAGCCAATGAGGTCTCCTTGGGAGCCTGGCTTTCTCCTGAGAATTCTGGGAAATCTCGCGATATTTTCCTCGTGGAGAGGAGAAGCTATCTCCCCAGTTGTTGGGAGTTAGTCTCAGAGACAATGAACTAAGGAGAAGACAAGATGGCAGCGTCCAAGGAGCTGCAGGAGCTGGAGGAGAAGCCACAAGGCCTTACCCTGATGGGACCAGACCTCTGAAGCTGGAGAAGCCATGGAGAACCTTGCTAACGCTGAGTTGCCTCTACCACCACTGGATGGTGTTGATGGACCCTGAGCCCTGGAAGGGAGGAGCCGTGGGGTGACCCCTGCCAGTGCCGGGACTCTGCACCCACTGGCCTGTGACTTCGTGAGTCAGAAGGAGACTTTCTGGACTGGTGTCAGGCATATGGGCTGATATCGGACTTGGGACTTTGAACTGGACTGGGTTGGGATGCTTGCTCAATGTCCCATTCCTTTTGTATATAAACCATAACCTTATATCCATATGCGTGTCTATGATTTTGTTTCTCTAGTCTCCCCACACTAACACAATTGTTCAATTACTATAACCCAAGCACTTGGTTTAAAATGGGCAAGTTGTACATCAAGATTAGATCCTTTCACTGCACTTACTCATTTTGTATGCTGAGAAAATATTACAAGAAGCTGGACTTTATCTTACTAAAAACCTGCAATGCGCAGATAACACAGCCTTGCTTGTTGAAAGCAAGAAGAATTTGAAGCACTTGTTGATGAAAATGAAAGACTACTGTCTTCAGTATGGATCGCACCTCTGTGTAAAGAAAACGAAAATCATCATCAAGCTAAACCAATGGACGACATTATAATAAACAGAGAAAATTACAAACTTCTAAGGAATTTGTCTTGCTTGGATCCACAATGAATACTCATGGAAACATCAGTCAGGAGACCAGAAAATGTATTGCATTGGTCAAGTCTGCTACACAAGACCTCTTCGAAATGTTGAAAAAGACAGCTATTTTGAAGAATAAAGGGTGCCAGGTTCAAGCCTTGGTATTTTTGGTCACCTCTTATGCATGTAGAAGCTAAAGAATCAATAAGGCCAACTGGAGAAGAATCAGTATATTTGAATGATGGTGTTGACAAGCATTGACAAGCATAACTGTCTGGGAAGAAGTATAGCCAGCACGCCCCTTTGAGGTGAGAACGGCAAGACTTCATCTCATGTGCTTTACACACGTTATCAGAAGAGACCAGTCCCTGGAAAAGGATATTATGCTGAGTAAAGCAGAGGATTGGGGAAATAAGAAGAGTCATTCAATGAGCGGGATTCACCCAGTGACCACAACAATGGACTCAAACCTAAACTAACAATTTTAAGGATGTGCCAGACCAGGCAGTGTTTTGTTCTGCCTCCCACAACACCAACACCACTATTATACCATTAATGCTAGCGTGCACCATTTTACGCACAGAGATGCAAATGTCTTGCATGGCTGTATAAGGAAAAGGACCTAAGGTACGTGGTCAGAGGATTCTTATGGAACTAAGCTCCTTAGTTATAGATTTATAGCCATTTAACCTCTCGAGCTTTAATCGAGAATTGAGAGTGTAGTCATAATCATGGTCATAGCATTCATGTATGTAGCAAAAGAACTTGCGAAGACAAAGAAAATATATGGAAAAGTCGGTAAAGTATTTAGAATAAAATTGTCAGTGTTTTTAATGTCCCAACTGTACCACACCTGTCACAACTGTACCACAGTATGTCGACATGCCACATTCTGACATCAAACGGTAGCAGTGTTCTCAGATAAAGTCTTGTAACATAATCTAATCTCAGATACATCATTATGACTCCAAGATTCTAAATAGAAGACAGGATCCTCAGTGGCACTGTCTGCTAAGTGTTGGAGAGCTAACTGCCAGGAGAAAGATGGGGCTATTTGTTGTCATAATGAAACCTTATATAGGGTCCATAGGAATTGACCCAATGGTTTGGTGTTTTGTTTTAAGTCAAAATAAGTTTTAACAAACTGCTTTAGAGTTACCTAACAGTGATGCGATTGTTAAAAGTTTTGAGCCACCAAGTGGGTGGGGCGAGGGGGAGAACGAGGGTGCAT
Organism: Nesogale talazaci; assembly: GCA_004026705.1. NCBI lineage: Eukaryota > Metazoa > Chordata > Mammalia > Afrosoricida > Tenrecidae > Nesogale > Nesogale talazaci. The sequence continues at coordinate 89,112 of PVJH01003263.1, forward strand.
CTTCTGGTCTGAAGGTGTGGTACCCCAGAACATTTTAGCATACTGGTAGTATTTGGTTCTCTTGTTTTTCTGCTCTAAAAACTGAGTGTGGGGCTGAGCCCCAGTGATGTAGTGATTGTGTGAGGGACTGCGGCCTACTGGGACGGAGGTTCAATTCCAGCAGTGGGGCTGGGCCTCCTACTCCCACCACCGGAGAGCAGTGATGCTCCCCCCCCCCCCCAAAAAAAAAAACTGAGTGTGTCTTATGGTCAGGGTGTCTTGTGGTCCAAAAAATACAGTATGTCTTCCTTTGCATCACAACCACCCTTCCACAAGTTTCTAACCAGCTCCCAACACTCTGAGCAAAGACTTTGCTTTCCGCTTATCTCAAAGAATGAAGGCTACCAAACTCCTGAACGACGCTTCTTTTTAACACTTTTTCTGGATTGTAATCCATCCTTTTGCCTTTTTCTGCTTTATGTGAGCCTAAATTGCTCTTAAGTGAAGAGTTCAATGAATTTTTACGTATTAATCCGAATCAATACTCCCAGATCTAGACGTAGAACTCTTCTATTTCCCCCATGACCCCTTCCGATCAGCCTTCCCCTATTTCTACTTTCGAAGAGGTTGTCACCATTCTAACTTTCAACCCCATCAATTGATTCCACCTGATCTTGTACTTCATATAAATGGAATCATACATTCTAGACTTTCTTATGTCTGTTTTTTTTTCAAATTCCCTTGGTGTTTATGAAATTTGTCAATTTTAAGTGTATCAGTAACTCAGTCTTGTTTGCACACCTATAAAAAATGGTTTTAAAAACTCACTGCCAAAGCAAACAAAAACAAAAGCTCACTGCCATCCAGTTGGTATCAATTTGTGGTGACCCTATAGGACAGGATAGAACTGCTGCTGTTGAGTGGGAGTAGAAAACCCGTCTTATCTCCCCTGGAGCAGCTGGTGGCTTCAAACTGCTGACCTTGAAGATCAGAGCCTAATGCATAACCACTACACGACTGGGACTCCTGTTTATGTATATATAACCACTTTGTCAAGATATAATTCACACACCATTAAATCCATCCCTTTTCATGTGTGCAATTCAGTGGCTTCTAGTAGACTCATAGAATTGTGTAACCAACACCATCCTAGAACATGGTGTTTCATCACTTTCAAAAGAAACCTTTTACCAGTCACTCCGGTCTTTCCTCCCTCAGCCCTTGCAATCACCAATCTACTGTTTGTCTCTCTGGAGTTCCCTATTCTGGACATTTCAGTGTGTAATCTTTGGTGACTTCCTTCTTTCACTTTGCAGGAGGCAGAGAAGACATCAATTGGATTAACCCCAGGGAGAACTGACCAAGGTGCATCGCAGGATAAAGAGAAAATTTTAAGAGCAGCAAGAGAAAAAATACAGTGATGACATACAGTGATGATCAGGTAAAATATTCTCGGACCCATCAGTAGATACCACGAAGAAGAGGACAGTGTAGAGTCACATCTTCTGAAGCTGACAGAAGAAAAACAACATGCCAACCTGAGAATCCTCTACCCCGCAAATTATCTGTTAAGATAGACAGAGTCTTCCCAGACAAGGAAAAATTCAAAGAATATGCCATAAGACACTCAACCCTGTGGAAACTTCTTGCTGACTCACTGTGGTCAGAAGGCCAGCTACTACCAAAGACAAGCAGGAGACCAATATAGAGAAATTCCATTCAAAAGTCAATGTGCTGAAAACAATTACCAAGATAACATTGCCTCAGAGGGAAAGGGAGGTAAGAATGAAGCCCATACCACCACCACCACCACCACCACCACCACCACCCCCCGCCCCTAAACACAGGACACTGATACGAAGGAAGGGAGGAAAACACCCAACATAAAAGGTATGAGATGGCAACAATGAATGCACAGATGGTGGTGATAATTCTGAATGTCAACAACCTGAACTGACCCATTAAAAGACAAAGATTAGCAGACTGGGTTAAAAAACATAATCCATCAATCTGTTGCCTACAAGAGACATATATTAAGCACACAGACAAAAGCAGACTAGGAATAAAAGGCTGGGAGAAAATATATCAGGCACACAGCAACTTTAAAAAAGCAGGATTTGCGATCCCAATCTCCAACAAAATTGACCTCAAGGTGCTAACCATGACAAAAAGCACTAAATAGGCTGAGCCCCGGTGGCGTAGTGGTTGTGCGCGGGACTGCGGCCCACTGGGATGGAGGTTCGATTCCAGCTCCACAGAGCAAAGGCTGGGCCTTCTACTCCCACTACCTGAGGGCAGTGATGCCCCCCCCCCAAAAAAAGCACTATATAGTGCTCAAAGATCAGTAGACCAGAAGCCAGTAAGCAAAATAAATATATGCACGCCTAACAAAAGACCCACAAAATTTGTCAACAAAACTATTCAAAGAATGAAAAAAGAAATCACAGACTCAACAATCTGTGACTCAAATACTCCACTATCAGAGAAAGATAGATCAATGGAAAAGAAGCTCAGAAGGATGCTGAATACCACAGAGCTAAATGCCGCAACTAGGCAACTGGACCTGAAAGACATTTATAGTGCTCGCCATACAAATGTAAAAAGAAAAATAACAATAACCACATTCTTTTCTTCAAAAATAGACTACATGCTGGGACACAAGTCAAACATGAGTAATTCAAACACATAGAGATCACTTAGACATCTCTCTCTCAGGCCACCAGGTCATAAAGCTGGAAATCAACAAAAGGACCACCAGAAAAACAAGGGCAAGCAATTGGAGGTTGTATAATGACTTCTGCAACAGGAATGGGTATTTGCCCAGATTAGAGAGGAAATTAGGAAGTTTTTAGAAACTAATGAGAAGAATACAACATACCTACACCTACCTATAGGATATAGCAAAAACAGTTATCAGAGGAAGCTTGGTAGTGATTAATGCATACATGAAAAAAGGAAGAGAGACTTATGATTGATATGCTATCACAGAACCTCCAGCAACTAGAACAGTCAACAGAACAACCCCTCTAATAGCAAAAGAAAATACCAATTTTAATATAATAGTCTATATTTCATACCTCTACTTTCCTGTCTGACCACCCTTTTACCCAAAATGTACTTGTTTCTATCTTGCTACTGAAACCACACTCTTCAAGATCCTAAAGACCTTCTAGTTACCAACTCAATATTTCTAGGTCCATATCATCCGCAATATCTACAGGTCACTTATTGTTGGCCTCCTGGAAATTTGACTGTTCCTTTTTATTGACATACAGTCTCTGCCCCAGGTGTGCCTGTCTCTTGACTTCCCTGTTTCCACCAATTGCTCTGGGCTTATGCTGTAGATTTTCCTCATTCTCTTTTCTCTTAATAATCTCATGATTTCAAACAGCATCCCTCTGTAGATGATTTCTGATTTTATCTCCAACTTGGTCTTTCATTCTGAACTCTACTAATACATACCCACCTGCTGCTTATCTCCATCTGGACATCCCTGAGGATCTCACACCAGAAAGATTCATTTGAAAAATCATCATATTTCCTTCCATAACTTCTCTTAGATGTATTCCTGTCATTTAGGTTCACACCCTCAGAGTCTTCTTTGACTCTTACTTCTCTGTCTTTTTAATTTCTCTTAGTCTACTATATAAGCCAGAGATGGTTCCAGAAGGAATATGTGATCTAACTAAGGTCTGAGAAATGTAGAAATCTTCCAGGGGTGTTCTAGGAAACATTTTTCTTCTCGTAAGATATCATTTCTTTAATTTATCAAGTGTTCATGAGGGTGGGAGGGTAGGGAAGGGAAGAAAAAAATGAGGAGCTGATACCAAAGATTCAAAAGAAAAAGTTTTGAAAAGGATGATGGTAATAAGTACAAATGTACTTGACATAGGGATGTGTGGATTGTTATGAAAGTTGCAAGAGCTCCCAATTATACATATATGTGTATATATATGTATGTATGTGTATATATATAAATTTCTTGCAGAACAAAACTCAAAGTCATAGAAGAGACCAGGCCTACTGGTCAACTAGAGACTGGTGAGACCTCTGAGATTATGGTCCTTACCCTTGAGGTTTGGGACTGAACTCACTCTTGTGGTAGAATAATCAGCTGTTTAAGAGCAAGAGGGTAGCATTTACTCAAGGACAAAGTCCAGAAAGTAACAAAAGAAGGAGGAGATTGCAACTGATGAATTGACACAGAATGTGTATGAATGGTTGAATGTAAGGCTGGAGTTGTATTTTGTAAACGTCACTTAATTCACAATGAAAAATTTTAAAATAAAAACCTCTGATCTTCCTCTAGTTTCAGAATATGATTTCAGAATACGGTAAGAGGAAGAACCACTACCCACCTATTAGTCTGGGGAATGATGCCAACCCTGAAGGAGTAGAGCTGAGACGGAAGCTGGTCCTTGGTTCAGCTTCTGAGTTCTTCAAATCTGGAGTCTAGTCTAGATTCAAATATATAGTTCAGCTAGATCATCAATCGTTCATTGTTAAGTCCAATGTCAGTGAGCCAACTGTGACTCTTAAGAGACCTTTAGGACAAGGTAGAACCGCTCTATGGGCTTTCCAAGACTGTACATCTTTCCAGAAGCAGTCAGCCTCATCAATCACCCTAGTAGGATCTCATAGGTTTAACCACTGTGGTTAGCAGCCCAACACTTAGCTTAGTGTGTCACCACCAAACCCTTAACGCACTCCTTCCTTATTGTTTAAACAATTTTAAATTAGAGTTTGTTACACCCTATTGAAAGTAACCTTCCTAATAAATCAAACCAACTCATTCAAACTTTTTATGGAAGCAACCATAGAGGACAGAGTAGAATTTCTGAGTAGGGTTTGGAAGCTGTACATTTCTCATGAAAGTAGACTGTCACATCTGTGTCCCACAGGTGGTTAGTGGGTTCAAACCACTCACTTCTACTAGCTGAGTGCTTAACCTCTGCACCAATAGGGCACCTTCCTAATGCTGTTATGGTCTTTCAACTCCGGTCTAAAATGTAGCAGTTCCATTTACAACAAAATGAAACACTGCATGGTTGGTCCTGTGCCAATAGAGTTCAAGTCCATTATTGCAGTCTCTGGGTCAATCCATCTTGTTGAAGGTCTTCTTTTTTTTTTTTTTGCTAATCCTCTACTAAGTATGCTGTCCTTTTCCAAGGACTGGTCCCTCCTCATAACATATTCAGAGTACAGGGACAGGAGACAAAGTCTCACCGTCTTCACTTTAAGAGCATGCTAGTTGTATTTCTCCCAATTACAGATTGGTTTTTCTGACAGTTTGTCATACTTTCAATATTCTTCAACAACAGCATAATTAAAATTCACTGATTTTTCTTGATTTAATCTTGCAAGTTTCCACAATCAATGGTCAAGGAAGCAGCAAATGATGTATTTAGCATAGCACTTGCTAAATTGCTGAAAAGAGCAAAGATTCCACTTTGAGGACCAAGGTGCATCTGACCCATGCCATGGTATTTTCGATTGCCTCATATGCATGTGAAAATTGGAAAATGAATTAAGTAGATTGCAGAATAATTGATATATTGGAATTATGAAGGTGGCAAAGAATCTTAAAAGTACTGTGGTCTTCCAGAAGATCAAACAAATCTGTCTTGGAAGAAGTTCAGGTAGAATGCTCCTTTGAAGCAAGAATGGTGAGACTTTATCTCATGCTCTCTGAACATGTTATCTAGAGAAACAAGTCCCTGGAAAAAGACATCAAGCTGGGTAGAGAGTCAGCAAAGAGAAGAAGACCATCAAGGAGATGGATTGACAGTGACTGGAAGAATGGGTTCAAACCTAACAATTGTGAGGTTGACGCAGGATCAGACCATATTTAATTACATTCACAGAGTCACTATGGATTAGAACTAAATCGACAAAAATAACAATTCTTCTTTGGTTTTCTTATCCATTGTCCAACTTTCACATGTATTTGAAGTCACCGAAAACACTATGGCTTGGGTCAAGGACACTGTAGTTCTCAAAGTGACATCTTTGCTCAAGAGTTTTAAGAGGTCTTTTGCAGCAAACTGTGTGCCCACTGTAGCATGCTGTTTAATTTCTTGCGTTGTTTCCATGAGAACTGGTTGAAGATACAAGTAAAATGAGACCCTTGACAACTTACATATTTTCTCCATTTATTGATTGAGTTGTATGAATTTTTGTTATATTTGCATTGTGTTATAATCCATACTGAAGGTCAGTCTTTGATCTTCAAGTCCTCTTGGCTTTCAGCAAGCAAGCTGTGTTCTCTGTGTACTGCAGGTTGTTAATTAGCCTTCCTCCAATCATGATGCAGGGTTCATGTTTTTGTTTTTTTCTTGGATTAGCTCAATTTAGTGATTGAATAAGTACAGTGAAAGATGTAATCCTGACACACCTTTCCTGATTTAAAACCATGCAGTATCCCCCCTGTTCTGTTTAAACAAGCGCTTTGATCTGTATGAACACAGGAAATGTTTGGGAATTTCCATTCTTCAAAATGTTATCCATAGTTTTTCATGGTCCATACAGTGGAATGTCTTTGTGTAGTCAATAAAACACAAGTAAACATCATTTCTGGTATCAACTTTTAGCAAAGATCCATCTGACATCAGCATTGATATCATTTGCTCTCTGTCATCTGAATCTGGCTTGAATTCTGGCAGCCCTCTGCATTAATATTGTAACTGTTTTCCCACTATTTTCAGCAAAGTATTGCTTTTATGGAATAGTAATGATGTTTTTGATAACTTCCACTTTCTCTTGGGTCACGTTTCTTTGAAATAGAAACAAATATGATCTCTTCCCGTCAGTTGGGCAGGTAACTGTCTTCCAAATTTCTTGGCATAGACTAGTGAATACTAGTGAATACTTCTAGCATAGTATCAGGTTATTGAAACTCTTCAGCTGGTATTGCCTGATTTTTCACTAAAGCCTTCAGAGCATCTTGGGTGTCTTCTTTCAATACCGTCAGTTCTTAACCATACGCTACTTATGGGAATGGTAGGATTCTTTTTGGTATTGTAGCTTTTTGTATTCCTTTCATCTTTCTTTGATGCTTCTTGCTATTGTTCACTATTTTGCCATGGACTCCTTTAATAATACCGCTGAAGGTTTAAAGTTTCTTTCCTTTCTTTCAGGTTGAGAAATGGTATGTGTATTCTTCCTTCTAGGCTTTTTAACTCCAGGGGTTTTCACATTTCATTATTTTGTCTTCGTGGGATGCCTTTTGAAATGTTCTATTTTTTTACTGCATCCTTTCTCCCACTAGCCTTAGTGACTCTAAGTTCAAGAGTTTCCAAGTCTCTTCTGACATTTATTCTGCCCTTTTCTTTCCTTTTAAATAAGCTTTTGCTTTCTTCATGTCTGATATTCTTGATGTCATCCCAGAACTCATCAGCTTTTTGGTCATTAGCAGTCAGGGTATCAAATCTGTTCTTGAGAGAGATTTATCAATTTAGGTAGGTTGTATTCAAAGTCGTATTTGGGCTCCCCTGTTTTAATTGTCTTCAGCTTCAGCCTGAATTCATATATGAGCAATGGACAGCCTATTCCAAAGTCAAACCCTAACCTGCTTTGAACTGATATTGCACTTCTCCAGCCTCTCATCTGTCAGATGCAGTCAATTTGGTTCCTAAAGGTCTCATCCAGGGGAGGTTCATGCGTATGGTCGAAGTTTGTTACTGATAGACTATTCTTTAGGAAGAGTTCTTTATCTCTCATTTGAGCCATTGAAGTCCCATTTGTTCTGTCTTCAGATACATCTACCTTAATCCATTGCATACACTTGCTACTACATTCTACCTCCTAAAGAACGATTTGATCATTTCTTTGTCTTGTCCAAAAACTATTCATGGTTTTATTGCCCAGAGAACCCTAGCAGCTCACAATCGGTGGTTTGATAGAATCCCATTCTTCTTTTGATATCATGTGCATCCATTTTTTAAGATTCCCATAACAAAGTAAAATAACAGAGAGTCATTGTCTTAGTTCTGGAGCCTAGTAATCTGAATTCAGGGTGCCAATCCTGTGCATAGGATTGTTAATGAGGCGAAACCCACTGGCTAGCACCTAACAACATCTTCTTTTTGAAGATTCAAGGCTGTACTATCCTGAATTAGCCTCTGGTCACCATATGCCGAATCATCGTAACAACCGTTTAGGACAGGGAAGAACCGTCCCCATGGGATTCTGCGACTGGAACTCTACAGAAATGGAAAGTTCCATCTTTCTCCCACCGAGGAGCTGAGGGTTTCGAACGGCCGTCATCTTGATTAGCAGCCCAGTGTGTAACCACTGCCCAGCAGAGCTCCTGAGCTTCTGGGGGTCCCAGGCACCTCCACTCTCATCTTTTGGTCAAATTTAGATATACTTTAATATCCAATCGATTGAGAACCCATTCTAAGACTTCATGTGAATAGGCAGCATCTTCCAAGCCCTTATTTCCAAATAGGATCACATTTACAGCTAAGAAGTTTGGGGCTTAATCGGCTTTTGTAAAATACAGCCTTTTTACTTCGATAAATACAAACCAACAGTTCAATCACATTAAGGCTGATGCATTCTTTATCGCAATCAATTTTGGAACATTTTCTTCCTTCTTGCGCCCATTGCTGTAGACTCCCCATTCTCGTCTCCCTCTCCATGCCCCAGGTAATTATTCATCCAGTTTCGGTTTACATATATCCAGCCACCCTGACTTTCCCTATTCATAAAAACATACAAAACCAAAACAAACAAAGCGGCCCAGTAGCAATAACCATATAAAACAGAGAAAAACCTTAATCGAAAGGGAAGCAGAAAACATTTTTTAAAAAAGCAAACCCAAAATGGATGAAAAGAGAGATTTGTCGGCAAGATGTTACATTGCAGCCTTACGCTGCTAACGCCCACTTTGTACTGCTTTCTGTCTGTTCAGGTCCTTTCTTTTTTAAAAAATCATTTCAGTGGTTGCACTCATGCAACTCTTATCACAAGCCATCCGTCCATCGTGTAAAGCACATTTGTACGTTTGTTGTCATCATGATTCTCAAAACATTTGCTTTCTACTTGAGTCCTTGGTATCAGCTGTTTTCCCCTCCCTCTCTCCCTCATGAACCTTGATAATTTATATTTTGTCAGGTTTTATACTGCCTGGCATCTCAATTCACCCACTTTTCTGTGGTCCATCCCCCAGGGAGGGGGGTGGTTCTATGTGGATCCTTGTAATCGGTTCCCCCTTTCTACTCCACCTTCCCTCCACCCTCCCAGTATTGCACTCTCACCACTGGCCCTGGTCAGAGCTTTATGACAAACAAAATTCAATTTATAACACCTACCCAGAAATCAACCCCACATCCATCCATTTTTACCAAAATGCCCTTCACAGCATTTTCCCTCCAGTAAAAGATCCTGTTCAAAGTTGCGTATTTCACTTGGTTGTCATCGCTCTCATGTCTCTCGATCACCAATCTTTGTCTTTTGCAACTGTGCGAGTGGTTTTTGTTTTAAGTAGACCATTATTCTGCAGAATCTTCCTTTCTTTGGGTTTGCCTGATACTTTCTCACGATTAGAGACAAGTTCCAGTTCCTCAATATTGATGCAAGGAAGAATGGTTACATAGCTATATAATATACACACATACACATGCTATATACATACATATGCATATATTTTTTGCTGCCACCTTATGTCTTACACTTGCTCTTTCCCACTTACATTCAGACATTAAAGAAGAATCTGTACGCATCTCTTAAATTCCTGAAAGAAAATATTTTGTATAAGTAATTGGGCTACTTCCAAAGCAATGATTGGTTCTGTGATTAAGGGATGTTTTTAAGACAAGTGCGGTTTACTTAACAGATGGGCATTTGTTATCTAAAACCATTTTATTGGGAATCATTATAGAAAGCATTCCTATATGACTGCTGAGAAGCCTTAAGGTTCCGCGATCTTAGTATCTATGAATAAATTACAACTGTCAGTTCTTTACATTTTTAATATCCCAACTCACTTTTAAAAGAGCCCAGGTGGAGAAGCAGGTTACCAGTAAGGTCAGCAGGTTCAAGGGGAGCAAATTGGGGGCCTCTACTCACTTAGAGAGGTGGCATAGTGATTGTGTGTTAAGGGTCCTAACCACAAGGTCAGCGGTTCAAAACCAGCAGCTGTTCTGCTGGAGTGAGCTATATACACTGCTTTAGTTTTACATTGTCCTATAGGGTCAATATGAGTCAGATGGCCGTAAGAGCGTTTGATTTAATGATCCAAGTGATGGGCGAAAAAAATATTTAAACTATGAAACAAAATGAGAAGCACTTTGGGAAGTGATACAAGGCTTGAGTGACATTTCCCCAAGGTTTCCAGTATGTTTTAAAAAGTTTGAGGGGAAGTGAGAAAAGTGCCCTAACCGAAGGAGGGGTGGGCAGAGCTCTCCCACTCTCGCTCCAGCGCCCATCCTGCAAATGAAAGAATAAAAGTGGTCCTTAAGGATTTTCTGGGGAGTAAGAAAAAAAAAACGTTTCAAGGAAGAAGTTGGCAGAGATGTGGGTATTTTGGACAGAGATCGAAGAATGCCGTAGTGTTTTGGATACCACGAAAGCGCTAGAGTTTTTAAATAAATATTTTACATCGTGAGAAACGTCTGAGTGTTAAACACCCCCCCTCGGGGGAGGGGGTGATTATACAAGTATTTCTGTAAGGCGAAAGAAACGCGAGGTCTCCGCCCCCCCCCCCCAACCCCCCCTAAAGTTAAAGTGTCTTTGGCTCGGCTTCCCGGACTTCTAGGAACGTGCAATTAACATGGAAGCAACCAAACGCTCGCAGCCGCTCGGCCACTGGCACCCCCGGCGCCCCCGACATCGCAACGCCCCGCACGCCGGTCCCGCGCCGCGGCCGCCAGGGCCCGGTTTCGGGGGCGTCTCGCGCGCACCCCGCGGGCGGTTCCGGTGGCCGGGCCGGGTCCCCGGGTTCGCGGGCGGCCTGCGCGCGGCGCGGCCCGGCCCCAGGGGGGTGTGTCCCCCGACGCCACCCGGCCCCCGCCGCGGGCCCGCCGGCTCCCCTCCGAAGCCCCGGCCCGGGGTGCAGCGCCCCGCGGACCCGCCCCCGAGCCCGCCGGCCGCCGGGCCCCGAGCAGCGGCCCCGGCCTCGCTGGCTCCCGCACGCACGTCGGCGCCCTGGGCCAGCCGGCCCCGTCGGCGCGCGGTCCCTCGGCGCGGGCCCGTGGGCGGCCCGCCGCGGCCGCTCGGCCGGCGGGCGGGCGGGCGGGGAGCGTGGGCGCGCGCCGGGGGAGGGGTGCGGGGCGGAGAGAGCGCATCCCCGCGCCCCGCCGCCGGCTGGGGGAGGCCTGGTCCCGGCCGCGGCCGCAGATCTCGCGGTGTTTGCCGGCTGCCGCGCCGCCATATTGGGTGACAGTATTTTGATTCGGACTGGGCTGGCGGAGCCGCGGCGCAAGCGAGCGAGAGCTGGGGGGGTGGGGGGAGGGCAGGCGAGCGCGAGGGGGGTGGGGGCAGAGGCCGGGAGCCGAGGAGCGGGGAGCGGCGACGCCACCCAGCCGTCGTGTTTGATCTGCTGCAGCCGCCGGCGGGGCGACCCAGCCCGGCCCCCTCCCCTCCCCCTCGGCCACGAGCGGCGGCGGCGGCGGCCGGAGAGAGTTGGCGGCGGCGGCCGATCGGAGGGGGCTGAGCGGGGAGGGAGGGAGGGCTGAGGTGTCCCCCCTGCCGGGTGGAATCGGAGGCGGCGGCGGCGCTGGCGGCGGCCGTGGTGGCGGAGGCGGCGGCGGCGACGGTGGAGACGGCTGCCCTAGAGGGAGAGGCGGCGGCGGCGGCGGCCGAGGAGGAGGAGGAGGAGGAGGAGGGGGAAGCGGCGGCGAAGGGTAAGCGGACAGCGCTGCCGGGCCTCGGCGGGCTCCCCGGACTCGGCTCTCCCCTCGGCTCCCCGCACCCTCCCTGCGTCAGGAAGGGGCGCCGCCGACTCGCGAGGCCCTTGCGGGGCGCCCGCTCCGGCTCCCACTCTTCCCTCCAGCTCCTGCCACCGCTTTCCTTCTTCCCCCGCGGCCAGGCGCAGAGGGGGCGCCCCGGGTCCTCCAAACCGGGTGGGGGTGGGGAGCACCGGGCCGGGCCTGGGCTGCGGGGAGCGAGTGTGGAGGGGGAGGGGGAGGTTCATTGGAGGCGAGCGCCGGGAGGGCCCCGCGTGGGGGAGGGCGCCCGGGCTGGGGGGGGCCCCCGCGGGCCCCCGGGTCCCCGCCCCGCCCCTTAGGCATGTGGGATCCGGCGTTGGGCGCAGGCAAACCGCGCCGGGGAGCCGAGGTCCGCACCCCGAGGTGGGGCGGGGGTGTTGGGGGGCGACCCAGGAGGAGGTTGCTTGCGTGGGGGTGGGGTGGGGCGGGCACCCTTTCCAGGCTCGCTCTGCAGCTTACTTTGAAGTGGGGCGCAGGCCTCCCCCCACCCCACTCCCCGCCGCTGACCGGGGCCCCCAGATTTCTCCAGGTGATTGCTAGTTTTCCCGTGGGAGCAGCTTCCAACCGGATGGCGGTCCGGCGGGGAGGCCGCAGGACGCCCTGGTGGTGCCGAGCAGGTGACAGGTGGATCTTCCTGCTGCTGATGCTGTGGGCCCGGTGCCAGGCCGCCCGGCCCGGGCGAGTTCGTGTTGGTGTGCTTGGCCCCCGTGCCTTCAGGCCTTATATAGTCGATTTGAGATGCTAGGTTTCCATTCTCGAAGTCAACTTAATTGTTGCGGAGAAATTCTTCAAATGTTTCTGATAAGAGGGGTTTCCAGGAGTGTGGAAGGAACTCGCAGCGTGGGGGTTTGCGTTTTTTCTTTACTTTTTTGAAGTAGTGCATGAAATCCAGGCGCCCCCCCCCCCAGTGCGGAGCCTCTTTCCAGTGCCTCTTTATTCATTGGAAAGTTCCTGAACAGCATTGAGGTCGGGTTCAAGGTAACAGGAAGGCAGTATCGCTCTGGATCCATTTTGTCTGTTTTAGGTAAGTGTCGGGGTTAGGGCGACAGATTCGTGTTTTGTAAGAGGCGTTCTTCCCGGCCCCAGCTCATGCCAAAGAATATGTTGCTCATTATGCACTTTCAGATTGGGCCGGGCACTTTTGGTGGGCATAGAATAGAACTTTTCAGTTTTCACACTACCACTCACCCCTCTCTTCTCTCAAAGTAGCAGAGTACGAACGCATAAGAACGGGAAATACCCTTGCGCCCTTTGTAGCCACGAGATCCTGATTTTAATCCTGGGTGGCTTGAAACTGCATTTTGAGACCGTTGCATTTTCTATGAAAGGGAAACTTACTCTTTGCCCCTGAAAATCTCATTGCATGAGATTTAAAAGTGCTTGAGGTTAAACACTTTTAACCAGAAACAATAGGGGGGAGGGGGGAACCTTCAAGTAAATTAGGACCAAGTTACTGTCAAAAGGCTCCTGCATTCTCTACCAAGTGCCTGTGCACTGAATATATGGTGAAGAATGGAATGAGCAGTGTGCTAACAGGAAATAGAGTAAAAGTTCCAGTGATTCAGAATGACTTGCGCGCGCTGCTACGCCTATACCCGTGCGCGCACACACCACCACCACCACCACCCCCAACTTACGTCTAATCAGTTTCTAGTACAGGCTGCTTGAATTTTAAATCTTTAAAAGTAACAAGCTGCAAGTTGACGGTGCTAATGAGATTAGCAAATCACCCACAGAATAAGGTTCTTCAAGGTACACGGCAGCAGGGGGAACGTTCCTGAGTTTAAAAAGCACCCATGTACTTTGGTAAATCGTTACAAAGTAGGTCAATGATCAGCTTGTCAGCTGACAGAGGTTCCAGAGAAAGAAATCTTCCCTTAAATCCACCCCATTTGACTGAGAGCAGCTATGTCAGAAAGAAGGGCGCCTGTCAGCTGCGGGTTACCGTACTGAGGTCTCTGTGCCAGGCTGACAGCCAGTGAAAAGAGTGGGTTTGAAAACTGCACGGGAGGCGGCACCACTCATCCCCGCTCTGGTCTCAGTGTTAGGACCTCGTTACATGAGGGTAAACTTCCCCTACCCACCCCCACCCCAGCCTGAGACACCAAAGAGCTGTGGCCCTGTCAGAATCTGAACCGCCTTTATGAGCACACAGTTCAGAGTCATGAACACACCACATTTGTTGTGTTAGAGGTGTTTCACTCCCAAGAGTTATAAGCCCCCAAAGCCCTTCAGGAATGGCGAAAATGTTCTACAGCAGCATGCTTTAGTTATATAAACAGATCAAGACGCAGTGTTCCCCCTCCCCCCCTTTTTTAATGATCATTAATGTGCTTTAGCCGGGAATTGTTCTCCATGTTATTACAGATGCTTTGAGAAAAGGCTGTTGGTAACTCTCTATAATCTATACAGTTCGTAAACTCTAGCTCCACCTGGCCAGTTTCCCATGACCCACTTAAGTCATTTTTATTTGATCCCTGTAAGATTGGGACTCTCCAAAGGGGAAGGGTCGGTGAGGTAGTTGTGAAGATTGGGCACAACACTGGAAGGAGGAACGGTGCAGGGGGTGAGGTTAGGGCTGTGGAGGTGGCGGAGGTGGGGCCGTCTTACGCAGGAAGGGGAATCATGGAAACTTGACGGAGGAATCTTGATGGATGCGGGCGGTCTCGGTGTGTCGGTTTGCTTACTTACTACTCTCTGCCTGGGGGTCTCTGGTGGTGGTGGGGTTACACCCTGGACTGCTCACCCAGGGTCAGCAGCTGAAAACCACCAGCATGCTCCTCAGGAGAAACAGGAGGCCTTCTAGTCCTGTTCAGAGTTCGAGTCCTAGAAGCCCACAGAGGCTCCCCTGACTATGAGGGTTGCTGCGAGTTAGAATCCACTTTGATCCCCCCTCCCTCCCTTGGCTGTGACCAATGGTAAGGATTTAGGGATGGTGAAATTACATGAAATTCAAATTTACACTGTGTTCATATTTCTGTGTTTCTGGCTGTTACTTCACGGATTTTTGATGTTTCTTTAAAAGTATCCCAGCCTCACCATACAGCCTAGGCAGTAAGTCACACTGTATACACTACCCACCTTTTAGCAGATGGGGACAGGGCACAATTCGGGTCACAAAGTTCCCGCCCTAAAGCCACACAGGCACTTCACTTATTAGACTTTTCACTGGGGATTTTGTGGGGTGCTTTAAAAAAAAATTGTTTCACAGCCTGTGCCTTGTTCCCCCTGTTCTTATCAGTGGAGGAAGAAAGGACTACTGTTGAAAAGAGGAAGAGTGAGAAGTGTCAGCGCCCACGCTGATGCCTCAAAAGGAGACCCCAGTCCAAGGCACCTCAATGCAATCTCATGGCTGTGGCTAGTAATCACCCATCTCTCTGAGAGTTGACCTCGGTTTTGGCATTAGCAGTGCTTTGCTCAAGGTTTAATTTATGTAGCCCCCTTGTCCCCCGGATGCTACCAGACAAATATGACCTGGCAGAATGACGGCTAGTTTAACGTACAACTTTTATAGGGAATTCTGCTGTGGCTTTAATCATCTGCCTAGGACAGTTCTGTATTTGGTATTGGGAGGGTAGGGCACAGTTTGCTGCTGCCCACTTAAGAGAGGCGCAGTCATTGAGTGACTGCTTTGACCGGGGGCTTCCATTCATGTCACCAGTAGTGAGTGCCAGGCGCTCCTTGAGACCCCAGGAGCACAGTAGTGACTGTTAAAGTGACTGTGACCCTCCTGGAGCTGTTGAGAGTTAGTGCGGGGGCGGGGTGGGCGTGGCACGATATCCTCCCAGAGTCAAACACTGTGGGTTGGGGTTTGGGGGAGAGAAGAAAGCTGGGATGTAACAGGGACTGTGCACATCGATCTTTCCAAACGCCAAGTGGCCATCACCTTTGATTTCAAAAAAGCAGAAACTACCCCAAACACAACACTTTGAGGATGAGTAGCCTTCATAATTGGGGGGACCTCGTTTGTTTGTTCCTCCCACCCAGGGCTGCCAAGGCCCTTCCTATTCCTAATGACCCCAAAGGACAGAGAATGGTACTGCCCCACAGAGATGTGAACGTTACAGACCCGACGGCCACTGTAGAGCAACCCACGGGTTCCAGCCGCCGACCTTTCCCTTACCAGCCGAGCCCTGCACCACGGTGCTGCCCGGGCTGCCCCTTCTGTGCTGAGGAGGTAGACTGCGCACAGGGAACGCTCAGTGCTAGAAAGCTGCTTTGTGGCTTACGAGATTTTGGAGGCCGTGGCACTGGTTTTGAATCCTGATTGGCTGCTTTTGTGCTTTGGGGCCAAAGACTTTGCTTTTGTGAGGTTTCTTGTTTTTCCTTGTAAAATGAGGATTACTGTCTGTAAGGTTGTCGCGGTGTTGAAATGATACATGTTATGCAAATGTATCTGATGTGTAGTAGGGGCCAGTACATTGTGACCTTTTTGTTTGTTTATCGCCTCTCTGGAGTTCTGTAAAATAAACACAGCTGAAGCGAGTGTAGCACTGTGTGGGCCCATGTTGAATGTCCATTTCATTTAGATATCCAGAGTTGTCCAGTACGATTCAAGAAGACATAGTGCCTAGATACTGTTATTATCGGCTCGGGTTTGTGTGCGTGTGTGACTTATCTAGTCTGTGCGTTATCAGTCAACCATTTCCTGGAGAGAGGGCATGTGAGCTAGCTTGTCAGATGCGCCCAATCTCAGATTTCTGTTACGTGCTATCTAGTCCGTGGGACTCCCAGCACATCCCTGGTGCTGGAGTCAGGTTGTCCCATAGGGTGGTCTAGGCTGTAATCATCTCTGGAGCAGATCACCAGGTCTTGGGTGGATCTGTGCCACCAACTTTTCGGCCAGCAGCCAAACACTCGGTCATCGGGCTAACAGAACCCCAAGAGCTGGTCGTTTATAGCCAGTGTTGTGTAAGTTTCCAGCCTGTAGAAATACATGGTAAGCATTTCCAACAGTAAGTATTCAATAAACGATTGCTTTGGCCATAATTTATTACTCCTTTATTGTGAAGGAGCTGTGGGTTAGGCGATGGGCAGCGTCACTGTAACATCAAGGGTTCAAACCCACCCCCATGCGCTCACACGAACGCTGCTCTCATAAGGATTACAACTCTTGGAAACCCTGTCTAGGGTCCAGGTGAGTCCGAATGAACACAGCAGCAGTAGGTTCTTCGATTTATGTTGTGTTAGGAAGGAGAAGTCAATGAACTGACAAAGATTACAGACGTAAAAGAAAAGGGGAATCCCCCCCCCCCAAAAAAACAAACAAAGAGTGGAATGCTGTTCAAATTGCAGTGCTTGGTTTTCCTCAGTAGCCTGAGCGATCACTGCCCTGGGGTCCTAGGCACAGACCTCGAAGTCATTCCAGTATATTCAGTTGCCTCTTTACATTACCTGTTTTGAAGCCCAAGAAATCAATCGTGTGTGCTCCCTGTTGACAGGGTGTCGCTGGGTGACAAAGCATCTTCCGAGTCTGAGAGGAGGCCGCAGCGGACAGCTCTTTGCATCTCTAAACTGTAAGCAGTTGAGGGTGTCATGCACCGCCTCCTGAATGCCACTTTTGAAATTAGCTAGACGTTTGAAGAGCCTCCTAGGAATGAGAACCAGCTAACTGCAGCCTGAGGAACATTCGTGATTAGCCTGTCCGAGTCCCGAGTTGACAGCAAAGTGAAAAAGTGATCAAGGAGTTTTTTAAAGCAAACAGCAGGAAAAAATAGTTGCGTGTAGAATTATAGGCTCTTAGCTGGTAAAGAACACGTTTATCTTGCCTCTTGAAGACGCCGTCAGTCAAGCAGTTGACTTGTGCTGCTTCTGTAAGTGAAATGGCTAGTCTGTTTCCATTTCTCTCTTTGGAGGAGGAGCAGTACTGACCCTGTCATAGAAATAGAGCCCACCAGCCAATGACCACCGTCACACAGTGAAGTGAGAGTTCTTCAGCTGTTGAAATCTTAGCACTAGTCAGCCTTTTCCTGTTCATGGCAAGTTATGTTCCGCCAGAGATGAATAATTCTAGGTTTCCTGGAGTCGATAAGTCTTCTACCCGCTTCTAAGACCTTTCATCAGTCACCCAAAGTATTTCTTGGATTAAAAAAAAAAAAAGACCCAAAATAGATATATAATCATAATACATACCAAGATGTATAGGAACAAATTTCTTTGCTTTCCATTCAGATTTTGGTATGGCAAAATGCTGTTTTGGAAATGAGATTGAAATACGTACCGTTGAATATTTTGATAGCCCTGTGAGTGTTCTTATTTGCTTGCTTGTTCTGAACAATAACAAAAACCTACCACTGAGAAGGACGGTTTAACTGCAAGGCGGCGGCCTGCATGGCTACAGAAGGAAGTCAGATTGACCCACAAACAGGTACACCATGTGATGGCAGTGTAAGCATTTGTAGTCTTTTAATTGCCTCGTTAAAAGAAAAGGGCATTCGTGTTTTCACTTAGGAAAAACAAAGGGCAGGCCTAGTACTGATACTCCAGATTTTAAGTCACAGAACCCAAGCAGGAGAACAGAGATTGGACAGTCTCTGCAGAGCAGGGGGTTACGGGGTGAGGCAATTGTGCAGCAGTGGGAGACTTGATGGAAATACACAAATACCAATAGTTAAGAAAAGAATTATTCAAATGAACTAAAATAGTAAAGACGGTGGTCTGAGCAGAGTGCTCGTTGATCAAAAAATAAATGAACTTCTTCCTGTGTTCATACGTTCATCTGAATTATTTCATAATAACAACTGTTGCTTTTTGAGTCTTCTTCTGACAGTTGTACTTAGAAAATGTTCCCTATTCTCTGATGCCAGCAAGATGGGTCCCATCTCGAACCAGGCAGGCCACAGAGAGGGCTGGCTTCAGTCAGACCCAGCCCGTGCCAGCTTAGTGGAATGACTTTCCAGTCGCCATCAGCAGGAGACAAGTATTTGTCGATGCAAATGAAAACTTGGAATCAGCAACTTGACTGTGTGAAACATTCTCAGACCTGGCAAGCTTTGCTTCTCAGAGAAGTCATCAAAAGCACTCATTCTGAGACTGGGGGAGATTAACCTCAGGGGGAGTTGGCCTGCTTTTCAATTCTCTCAAGTCACTTGATTTTGTGTGGACCTTGTCGTTAATTTACCCCGCCCCCTCCTTGCCCTTCTTTAAATATCTTGGTTTGCCACACCAGGACTCCTGGAGGAGCTTTTAAAAATGGTTCAGTTTGAAAACCAGGTGAGTCAAAGTTTAAGATCTATTGCTAATTAGCTACTTTGTACTGGCCAGTCACTTACTTTCTTTAAGCCTAGAGCTTTTCTTCAGGGAAAAGCAGATAGTAATATCTACCTTGAAGGAACAATAGTAGTGTAGTGGGTTAAGCATTGGGCTGCGAATTGCAAGATTAGTGGTTCAAATCCATCAGGTGTTCCTTGGGAGTAAGATGAGGCCATCTGCTCCTATAGGATTTAAAACGACGGAAAGCTAAAGGAGCCATTCTGATGTGCCCCGCCAGATGGCGGCTCTAGTGGAAACTGACTTGATGGCTGTGGGTTGGTTGGTTTGGGGAATGCCTGCATTCATGGTGCTTATCCAGTCTGCATGCTGAACAAGAAGTTGGACTATATGAAAAGCAAGTGCAGAGGAGATGTTTCGAAAGTGATGGTAAGTGTGCAAATGTGGTCTGCATACCATCGATGTATGTATTGAAAATGATGGGAGTTGTATGAGCCCCCAATAAAGTTTCTAAAAAAGAAAAGCACATGGTATCAGGCGTGGAGAAAGACTCAGTAAAAACCTGCAATATGCAGGTGACATCCTTGCTTCCCCAAAATGAAGGTGATTTCAAGCATTCAAATGAAGGCCAAAATTACAACATTCAGTATGAATTAATCCTGATCATGAAGCTAAGCAAAATCCTCACCATTGGACCAATAAGTGCCATCATAAACCAAAATAACCCAAACTCATTGCCATCGAGTCCGTGCAAATTTGTTGAGACCCTGTAAGACATCATAAGACTGTCTCAGTGAATTTTATAGACAGGAGTAGAAAGCCCTGTCTGTCTCACACAGGGCAGCGGGTGGTTTTGAACCACTGACTTTGCAGTTAGCAGCCCAAGTTATAACCACCAGGGCTCCTAGCATCATAAATAAAGACAAAAATCAAAGTCAACAGTCTCCTTCTGGGTTAACACTCCGTGTCCATGAAAGCAGGAGCTAGGAAATCAAGTGATGTACTTCATTTGGGCCATCTGCTGCGTAAGACCTTGTTCCAACTGTGAAAAAGCAAAAATGTGACTTTGATGATTGAGGTGCTTGTGATTCAAGCAACAGTCCCTCATAAGCATGCAAAAGCCAAAAAGCATGTAATTTGATAAATTTGAATTATGGTTGTGTTAGTCTGGGTAAACTAAAGGAACAAATTCATAGACATGCATATGGATATAAGGGTACAGTTTATATACAAGAGGAATAGGTCATTAAGAAAGCATCCCAACCCATGCCAGTTCAAAGTCATAAATCTGATATTAGCCCAT
The DNA here is from genome assembly GCA_004026705.1 of Nesogale talazaci. Taxonomy (NCBI): domain Eukaryota; kingdom Metazoa; phylum Chordata; class Mammalia; order Afrosoricida; family Tenrecidae; genus Nesogale; species Nesogale talazaci. The sequence continues at coordinate 109,533 of PVJH01003263.1, forward strand.
ATGCCTGATATCAGTCTATAACACCTCCTTCCGACTCACGAAGTCACAGGCCACTGGGTGCAGTCCCGGCACTGGCAGGGGTCTCCCCACGGCTCTCCTCTTCCAGGGCTCAGGGTCCATCAATAGCATCCAGTGGTGGTAGTAGAGGCAACTCAGCACTGGCAGGGCCCTCCACGTGGCTTCTCAAGCTTCAGAGGTCTGGTTCCATCAGGGCAAGGCCGTGTGGCTTCTCCTCCAGCTCTGCTCCTCACACGCTGCTATCTTGTCTTCTCCATAGTTCGTTGTCTCTGAGACTAATTCCCCACAAATGGGGAGAGAGTTTCTCATCCCCATAAGGGAAATATCGTGAGATTTCCCAGAAGTCTCGGGAGAAAGCCATGCCCACACAGAGGCCTCATTGGCTACTCAATAATGATCTCCAGATGAACAGGCTAGACTGTACCCCTACATCTCAATCATGAAATGAACATAAGCACATGACCGCCACAATGGTGCTGGTCAAGAATATTACCAAAAGACCAAGGAGCTCAGGTGGTGCCATGAGTTAGGCATGGGGCTGCTTCGTTAAGTCTCAGTGGATTTTAAAACTCCAGCAGCCATCTGAGGTGCATCTGTCGGTCTTTCCCCTTGTGGAGCAAAGAAGTGTGAAATTCAAAAAGGGGTCGACACAAGTCTCCATGACTCTGAGGCCAGAAGATTTAGGGGATGCCCTGCAGCCACTACTACTCTAAGGATCACATGAGAGAGTCCTGGATAGTGTGGGGCGGAGGGAGAGGGAGAAGGGGGGACTCAATCATAAACAGATAGAGAAAGGTGGGGCCCCTGAGACTATGCCTCTGTCACCTTTCAGGTCGGGAACTGGACTCATTCCAGTCGTAAATGAATCAGCCATTTACTATCCAGAAGTCAGTGTTTACCAAAGGACAAGGTCCAGAGTGTTAGGAGAGGAGGCGGCCTGGAAACTCGGGATAAGGGATGGGACATTAAGGGGACTGCAATGTATGTGTTGAAACAAACATGTGAGTTATTGAAGGTAAATATCTGCTCAGCTTGGTATACCTTCACCTCATTCACAAGGAGAAGTTTTCAAAACTAAGTAGGTTTGGTGCATTGCCTCCAAACACATGACAAGCAAGAAAGCCTAGTGGACCAGGATCTCCTACTTTGCGTATGATACCACAGGGGGGTCGCCCATGAGTCGGCTGACATCAAGGCAGCTAACAGCACAGTGATTAGCATTAAAAGCTACTTGTTTAAATGACTATATTTTAACACATTCATAATGCAATTTAGTATTGATCACACCATAAACACAATAATTATAATATTGTAATATATTATATATTATAATAACACAAATAAATTACAGTATCACTGAAATACCTTTGTATTTCATCTTGTGTAGTTGAAATAGTCAGGGGAGGAGGTAAAAATTTCCATCTCAGTGTGTTTTTAGACTATTCTGTGGTATGTATGTGAAATCTTCTGTTGTAGAGATAGTAAATACCCCAAGGGCTTTTTGTAGTCTGAAATAAAACCAGAACCCCCAATAGTGAGGGGGACCCGGCCGTTAGTTATCAGCTAGATGACCTAAGATTGTGAAGACAATTATGAGATGCATTGGGAACTTTTCATTCTTGTTATTATAGCTGAGTGGTTTCTCTGGGAGCAAAGTCAACATGTATTGTGAAGGATTGTTTGCATGAATGTATATCAACATTGTGTTTTTGGTTTGCTCAAATACTGTCATTCTGAAAACTGAATTAACAGTTTTTCAAATCCTATCAGATGGCTCACTTAGTGCCAGGTAGTAATGAGAGAGGCATATTAACTTAGCTTTTTGCCATTTGAAATAGTTCACATGCAGCAAGACCAATAATAAGTTGCATAAAAATTTGAATGGAGCCAACAAACCTTCCTTTAAAAATGGGTAATAAATCTATAAAGTGAAACCTTTTACATAGAGACTTACTCCCATGTGCTCAACACTCTTGACCTATTCTCTTTATACAGTTCTTTATATGTGTAGGAACATATTATTTACATGGGTACATTATTTGCTTGATTGTAGGTTTTTGTTGGTGGCTAAGCCATCACTGAAAGATAATTATAGAGAACATAGCAGTATAGACAAGAAAATTGCCTTTAAAAAAGAATGCGTGCCATCTGAATCCATCGAGCACTGGTTGTGCAATAGTTGCATAGTTAACCTTTAAAAGGCAACTTTCTACCTGGTTGTTACTGTTTGGTTATTGTTATTGGTTGTTATTGATTGTTATTGTATACTTTCAAATGTACTGAACCAGTGGGCCCTGGTTTGGGCTACTCATACCAAGGTCAGCAGTTCAAAACTGCCAGCCACTCCAGGAGAGAAATGCAGGGCTTTCTACTCCCAGGAAGAGTTCCAGTCTCGGAAACCCCCAGGGGCCACCTGCCCTGACCTCTGGGGCTGCTCTGAACCAGAATGGACCCCGACGGCAGTGAGTTTGGTGGGAGAGTCAGTAAAACTGAAGTAAGAAAGCCTGCAGAGAAAGAGCCCAGATCATCATCAAATGAATATTGCTAGATACACAGAGAGTGTATATTTGCATTGAGATTTGCTGTTTTAGAAGTCTCTCGGTTCTTCGTTGTACTGGCCTGAAGTACTGTAGGTTAGAGGAAGCAGTTTTTCGATGGAATGGAAAAATGTAGGAATGGCTTCAAAAGGAAATTCCCATTTCCACTTAAGGCATTTCAGGTTTTTACATCTAAAAATGTGTTGACACTTTATCAGTAGGGCAGCCGTGCCCTTTGAGCTGCTTCTGCTGGGACGATTGGCCTAAGGGAGACTGCCTGGTTTTTTGTTGGGAGGCTCCCCCCATTAACAGTGGCATCCGGCTGCAGCGAGAACTCTTGAAGCGTTCCTGAAGACTGAGTAAGCAGAAGTACTCTCAGGGAAGGTAGCTGGTACATGGGAAAAGTGAACTGCAGATCTTAGTCAAGCTAAGCAGAAGGACCAGTATTTCCATTTTTTGTACACTGTCACATGGTGGAGAGAAGCCCTGAAGTCTCTCTCATGTGACTTGTGTGTGGAGAGAGCTGGCTAACCCAGGAAGTCTTGCCTGACTCCTTTTTTTTTCTACCACGGCTCATGTTCATGTTCTTTGATCACTAACCCAGGTGCACATATCCGAGTTTGGAGTTCCTCCTGTCCGGCCAGGTTCTTGGGAAGTTGAAGGAGGTGGAAAGATGAGTTCCTGTCCACCTGAGATATGTAGACAAACGTGTGATACGTCGTGACAAATGCTGTGTGGCCGGGTTTCAGAAAACACTTTAGGAATCTAATGGGAGGGAGTGCCCGGCCCAGTGGGAAGAAGGGATTACTGGCAGGAAAATTGTAGGAAAGGCAACAGCTCTTCTGAGTGAGGGTTGGATAGGCGAGGAGGACAAAAGGTTCAGCTTGGGGCCCCTTCTAGCAGAGAGATCATACATCAAGGACAGCACTGGAGAGCCCACGTGCGCATTTGCCCTCGGCGGTGAATTAATAGGAAATGAAGTGAAAAATCAGAAGATGGAGCATGAAGAGATCTGACTTCATCTTTTAAGTGGTGGGAAAGCAACGCTTAGTGAGCTTCTCCGAGCTCTCAGGCCACTTCAGAAAAGAGCCAGACTCGGGAGGAAGGGGCAAGCCTCATAATGATCTCCCTGCACCTTGATGAGACCCAGAGGAAGACCGTTCTCAGTCGGTGACAGATTTGAGAAGGGGCTATTGACTGTGGTCTGAAGAAAGCTCAGGCGGACCCACGCATGCCCTGGCTTGTGGGGAGTGGTGCTTGCCAGTCATCCATATGGAGACAGTGGAAACAATAACTGGTCTAGGAGTTGTGTTTTGGTTTCAAGGCTCTGGTGGTGTCGTGGGATATTGGTTGGGCTGCAACTGCAAGGTCAGCAGTGTGAAACCAGCAGCAGCTCAGAAGGAGAAAGAGGAGGCTATGGGCCCCGTAAATAATTAACAGTCTCAGAAGCACACAGGGACAGCTGTGCGCTGTCTTAAAGGTTCTCACTGAGTTCGAATCAACGCAGTGGCAGTTAGTTCTTTTTCTTTGTTTCCAGTTTTATGGAGGGAGAGAAAGGCACGAGGCGCTGTAAATGTTTAAGGGCTGAACTAGCACTTTTTTTGGGTTTTTTTGCACATAAGGCATTGGCATAAATAACACCCACACGTAATGTGCAAAATAGATGAAGTTAAGTCACAACAGATTTGGCAGGGTGGACACATTCCTGGGACACTTCCAGAAATGGATTTCCAGCTCTTTCCCCTGCCCCGCCACATTGCGGGGTGAATCATATGGTTCTGTCCATTTTCTTTAGGAGCCTGATGGTGTTGTGGGTTACAAGTTCAGCAGTTCAAAACCATTGCTGCCTCCACCATTGCTTGATGGCAGTGAGCTTGATTTGGTTTGCTCAATTTTCTTTAATCTGCTTACGTGTATAAAACTGGATTGAAAATGTTTTGTATTTGTTTTGTTGTTGTTTGGGGGGCATCACTACCCACTGGTGGGAATGGGAGGCCCAGCCTTGCTCCTGGAGAGCTGCTGCTGGATTTGAACTGCCAAGCCAGGGCCGCAGACCTGCACGCAACCACTATGCCACCGGGGCTCAGCCCCAAAAATGTTACTTTTGATCACAATTGTATAATGAGGTACAAGCCATGGTCAAGATGCCATGCCATGGATCAACTTTGGTAGTCTCCAGGTAATAGAAAATAAACCATCAAGACTCCATTAGTTTCAGTTAACTTGGATGGATTATTATACCAGATGCACTCAACAGTTGAATGTTAGGCTATCTTCAGTGAAAACATTAGATTGTGTTAGGTATGCTTATTTCATAGTTCAGTCTTGGCATTTTAGTGCCAATTTAGTCAGCCACATGTTAAAAATTAGTATAATGTGCTTCTGAAAAACGCACAGTCTTTCATGTCAAGATCATTGGTGTAAAGATACGCTACTAGACAAAAGATTGGCAGTTCAAACCTACCCAGAAGCACCTCTGAGGAACAGACCTGGTAATCTCCTTTTGCAAGTTCATGGCCTTGAAAACATTACGGAGCAGGTCTACCCCGCACACACAGAACTGCCATGAGTTAGAACTGTCTTGAGGACAGCTGACCTTAGCAACCTGGAAGGAGAGAAATCCCTAAGCTGGGTGGATGCATGCTATGCTGCACTGCTTAATCTAAGAAAGTGCGGGGTTTGAATCCACCCAGCCACCTCAAGAGAAGAATCTGCCGAGCTACTTCCCAGAAATCAACTGTGGAAAGCAGTCCTGCTCTGACACACAAAGTCACCCTGGGGATTCATCAGTGGTTACTGGTGTGGAAGGAGACAGAGGGAAGGGACTTTGATCTTTAGAGGGAAAACAAACAACCTCAATGAAAGAAGGAAAGACCTTTCCATGCAGAGAGGTTAGCAAGTTCAGGGAGGCCTGGTGGGAGCATTTGTATCTGGTTCCAACAACTAAGCCAGGGTAGTTGGAGCCGAGTGAGGTATGGTTATGGGGGGAGAGAGAGAGAGAGAGTACACAAGTGTGCTTTCTCCATGTAGAATTATGTAGACTGTGATAAAGACCAAATTTTGTGCGGGGTGGCATAGTCACTGAAGGGTCTTATCTCATTTATCCTTTGCTTTTTATTTCTTGCACCATAATACACTGGTATTTGTTGTGTCTATGATGTTTTAGCACGTGTCTAGGTTCACGAAGCCATCAGTCAGTTTAGAGAACTATTTCACCACCACGGAGCTACTCCGGTGTGACCTTCCTCCCATCTCTGACCCCTGGAAACTGGTTGGTCTCCATCACTCAAATGTTGTCACTTTGAGAGCGCTTTGTAAAGGGAACATGCAGAACATCTGCCTTGAAGTTTTGCTTTTTTCCTGAGGATATTCTCCATGACGTCCATCAAAGTTGTTATACGTAATAATAGTTTTTTAATGCTGAAAAATAAAGCATATGAGATACCATAGTTTGTTTAATCCTTACTCATTGAAAGACTTTTGGGTTTCCAGGTCACGGCTGTCAAAAGAAAGTTGTGCTGAACATTCGTGTACAGTGTTTTACACAGAAGTGTGTTTACTGGGATACATGGGAAATGTATTTAATTATTTAAATCACCTTTTGGGAGGCTCATACAACTCTTATATGTGATCACGACATATATCTGTTATATGCAGACCATATATGCACATTTGTTGCCATCATCATTCTCGAAACATCTTTCTTCTGCTTAGGCCCTTGATATCAGCACCTCATATTTCCCCTTCCTACTTCCCCAATGTATTTAATTTTTTAAGAAACTGCCAAACTTGTCCAAAGTGACTGTACCAATACTATATGCCTGTCAGCAATATTTGAGAGATCTAGTTTTTCTTCACTTGTCATTGTTATTGTCAGTATTGGAATCTCATCCAAAGCTGTTCCAGCCTTCCCCAGATCCTAATTGGATTTTTAATTATCATTGAGTTCAGAGTGTTCTTCACATGGATCCTTTGTTGAGTAGATAATTGCACACATTTCCTCATCCCTTGTCTTTTCATCTTATCAGTGGGGTCTTTCATGAAGCAAAACATTTTCATTTTAATGAAGATCAGTTTGTCCATTTTTTTTGTCTGTGGAGTGTGCCTGTGGTGTTCCAGATCTCCTCACCTAGCCTTAGACCCAAAGATTTTTCTCTTACTTTCCTCTAAAGAGGATGTAACTTTCAAGCTTACATATAGATCTGTGGTCCACTTCGAGTTAATTTTTATGCAAGTGAAAGGATTAGATCGAATTTTGTTTGTTTGTTTGTTTGTTTGTTTTGGCTATGGATGGCCACTCTATACTACCTGTTAAGAAGACTGCCTTCTTCCATTTAATTGCTTTTGCACTTTTGCCAAAAATCCGATGGCTGCATTTGTGAGCGTCTCTTTTCTGGAGTCGCTCTTCCATTGAGTGCTCTGTCTTTCCTTCCGCACTGTCTGGATCACGAACGCCATCTGTTGTTGCTAGGTACCATCATTCAGTTCCAACCCATAGCAACCTTAGGCACAGGAGAAGGCCACACTGCCCAGACCTGCGCAGACCTCCCTCACAGTGTGCTCTTGCTTGGGCCCAGCGTTGCAGCTCCTTGAAGACCTTCCTCTTTCTCTCTGACCCTTTACTTAGCCCACATGATGTCTTAGCTCCAGGGACTCAAGCCCTATAGTCAGTCTTCAAATCTAGTAAGGGAACCCTTCCAACTTTGTTCTTCAGGATGGCCTCCCCTGTTCTAATTCCTTCCTATTGAAAACGTAGCACCTGTGAACAATTCTGTTGACACTTATTATAGGAATTGCATTAAATGGATCAGTCGGGGAAATGGGTACTCTTATTTTGGGTTCGTTTATGACCATGGTATATGTCTCCGATTTATTTAGGTCATCTTGGATGTCTTTCAGCAGCATTTGGTAGCCTCCAAAATACTAAGCATTTCTGTGTTTTGTTAGATCTACAGTTGTATTTTCTTTTTGAGCAATTGTGAATAGTATTGTACTTTTAATTTTGGCTTCCATTTATTTATTGTTAATATATAACAATATAGTTGATTTTTGAGGACTAACCGTTTCTAAACTAACTTAACAATTCTGGAGGGTTTTTTGGTTTGTTTGTTTTTTTTTTTTTCATAGATTTCTTGGGTTTTCTAATGTGTCTATGAATAGAGGTAATATTGTTTCTCCCTTTCCAGTCTTGTGTGTGTGTGTGTGTGTGTGTGTGTGTGTGATCACTGCCCAGGTGGGAGTAGGAAGCCCAGCCTTGCTTCTGGAGAGCTGCTGCTCAATTTGAACCATCAACCCTGTGGGCTGCAGTCCTACACACAACCACTACACCACCGGGCCTCCGCCCCTTCTCCCTTTCCAGTCTTTATTCTTTTATTTTCTTGTCTTACTGTCCTGGCTAGTACTTCTAATATTGTGTTACATAGGAGACATGATAGCAGACAAGCTTTGTCTTGTTTCTGATTTTAGTGGAAAGCAGTTAGTCTTCCATAATCAATTGCTAGCTGCAGATTTTTTTGGTTGATGCTATTAATTGGATGAGGAAATTCCTTTTTCTATCCTGAGTTTTCTTTTATCATTAATATCTGTTGAATCTCGTATGCTGCCTTTTCTACCTCAGTTGATGTGATCTTGTGACTTTTCTTCTTTAGACTGATAACTGGTGGTAACTCTGCTTTGTACATGAATGATCAACTAACCATTCAATGTGATATCGGCTGGGGGGGGCGGGGGGGTGGGCAAGGGTGGAAGGAAGGAGACCAGCTAGGCAATTGCTACAGTGACCCAGATCAGACTCTATGGTTGACCAACAGATGAGAAGAATTCAGATTTTGGTTGTTTCAAACCCTGTTTGGGCAAGAATTGCTAATGAATTGGGTCTCGGGCTTAAAAGAAAAGTCAAGGTTAATTCTGAGATTTTTGGTCCAAGCAGTGGAGAGTACAGAGCTCCTGTTGGCTGAGTTAGACTGGACTGATAGATCAACAAGATGTACTGGGTGGAGCACTCAGGAGTTTGTTTGGAATAGTCTGACATTACAAAGAATCTACCTAGTGCATACTATTAGACTTAGACCTGCACATCCCCTGTAGGTGCCTTGCTATCCAAACTGGAATTGGGTCAAAGAATACATGCTAGAAATAGAAATTTGGGGAATTGTGTCAGTGCAGGTAGATTAGAGAAACAAATTCACACACACACACACACACACACACACACACACACAGAGTTTTATATCAAAGAGTACTTGTATATTCAGAAAACAGCCCAGCCCAGATCAAGTCCCAAAGTACAATATTAGCCCCTTTGTCCAATACTAGTGGAACATATGCACTAGTATGTTCCTTTTGAGACTCACACAGCACGTGCAATTATACTGAATGCTAGAAGATCACAGGCCAGTGGGTAGAAGGTCTTGGAGATCCAGTGGGAATGGAAGCATCTCAGTGCTGGCATGGGTCTTCATGTATCTCCTCCAGCTCTAAGTGTCGCAACAGCAAGAGAGGGAAGGCAGAGAGAGTGTGTGTCCCACCTTCCAGGAGGAAGATAAGGAGTTCCCAGAATCCTCAAGAGAAAGTCAGCACTCACAGAGGCATTATTGGGTATGATTTATAGGCTAGACTCCACCCCTTAGCGCAAGTTGACAGGAGATTATGTAACTGTCCCAGGAGTCATTTGTTGAGCTGATACATAAGAAATTCTAATGATACTTTTGAAAACTGCATGTTATTTGGATCTATTCACTGTACCCTAAAGTTTATTAGCAAAAAGTCATATTCCTCTAGCATGCATAGAACTGTATGAAAGTTTGCATAGATTCCGTTTACTAGCAGGCTATTGTGTATCTTAACTTTTGATACACCAGAAATTATGTGACTGGGAGACAACTGGAGATAAAAGTTTTAGTGTTATCTGATTAATACTTACATAATAGGCAGATGACTATGATAATGATATTAGACACTTGTGACTTACTAATATGCTCTAAATTTATATGAAACAGGGCAGCTTTATGAGTATGGTGAGGAAAGGATCCATATTACCATTAAATGCCTAAATGGCCTTCAGTGTCAGCATTTCTCTCGTAACCCAGCCAGCCAGTCAGAGAGGCAATAGAAATTAACCCATGGTAACAATGATGCATGCTTCACATTAAGGTAGTCTGCAAATATTTTTAGAACGCCGTTGTTCTTTTCTAGCTCATCAACTGTATTAGCCTGTGCCTGTGAATAGTGTTGTTACGGACCTCGGTGTCTGCTCTGCCTACAACAGAAAGAAGCACAGCCTGGTCCTGGGTCGGTCCATCGCATTGAGGATGCGCCTCTTTTTCACGGCCATGCTGTGCCAAGCCACAAGCCAGAACCCTGCTCTCCTGATAACTTGTCCAAGTTACTGTGAGCGGCCCTCATCAGCCTTGCTGCTGGGAAGCATGGTAGCTGTACTTCCTCCAAGCCCCATGCTTTTTCATTCTTCTGGCACGTCATGCTACTTTAAATATTGATGTTATCAATGTATGAGTACTACTTAGATAACATTCCTAACACGTGGCCTTATTTTCCCTTATTGCAGGATTCGGGGCTGTGGAGCTCATTGGTAAAAATCTTGTGAGACACAGGCTGTATGTATGCCTACCAGCCATCGCTCCAGGGAGCTTTGCCTGTTGCTATGACAGTGAATAGGCTTTAGGAGCGCTTCCAGACTGAGATAGTATAGATAAAAATGGCCTGGCAGTCACTCTCAAAAAAAGCGTTCAATGAAAGCCCATGAATCACCAATTTCTGTTGACGAGGCTGCCCAAGGCCAGGTAGCCTTTCCTTCTGTTGGACACAAGATCACAGTGGCTCACACGCCAAGTGTATGCAGCAGTTGACAACCACAAGATTGACTGCATCGCAATCATAGCGGTCTGCTCTTTAGGCCAGCATTAATACAGTCCTTTAGTACTTGACCCTTCCGTAAATGTTGGTGGGTGGGCAGACAGAACGACAGAATGAAGGGACATACATTTACTCTAAAGGTCTACTAAAGTTGGTAGACCTTTTGAAAGTAAATGAGTTTTGAGATTACAAAGTATTGGTTGTGACCCGATGTCATTTAAGTAGTAGGGGTACTCTATTTCCAGATAAGCCCTCCACTTCCAGAGAATGTGCCCACTAAGGTTTTTTTTGTTACTTGTTCCTTTTCTTTTAATGGTGATGAAGTTACACAAATTTGCATAAAGTTTTACCCAGATTGCTTGTGTCCAATAGAACACAATTTTCAAATGGTATTCCTGGCTTAGAGTTGATTTTCAGCCTAGGACCATGTCTCATCTCCCACCCGTGGCCATCTCGCTGGGTCCCCATTGGAGACACCATGGTGGGTGGGCAGAGCCGCGCGGCCGGGTGTGGTGTCCTAGGGAGGGTGTCATGGGAAAGCAGCCGATTGCTTCTGCTTTCTCCAGCACAGCGGCCGTGAGGCTCATGCTGCTGGCTGGTTGGTTCGCAGCCGAACCCTCTCCCACTTCACTACGGGGGCTTTCTTAGTATGCAGGAATTTTGGGTCCACTTTTTAAAAGAAAGCAGTATTCAATTTTTCTACCTAGTCCTCCTCACCATTTTCAATCAATGATAACAAGATAGGCCATGTTTCGTAGTGTTACAGTCAGTTCTCATGTTACAAGCTAATTTCACTTCTAAGTCTGTCGAATTAAGTTCATTTTAAGTCAAATTTGGATGCAGTTCATTTCCAGTGTTAGTCAAATGTCTGTCTTGGTATCCAGTATACCTTTCTGTGCATAAAACCATTACAAACACACCAGATATACTTTATACCATATTAAGATTTTGATGACTTTTTTTACAAGCTGTAAAAAAAAAAAAAGCTGTACTTTTGAATTTTTGATAGGCTTTATGAGTTTGGGTACTAACTCCAAATTGTACATAAGTCAGACTGTAGCTAAGTAGTGTATTCACAGCACTGGAACTGCCTATAATTCCACAAGGAGTTACCGTCTTGGAAAGTCAAGGCAGCCATTCTACCCCGTCTTGAGAGTTGCTCTGACTGAGAATTCACTCAGTAGTAATGAGTCTGGTCGTGAGTTTGAAGCCATTTTTTTTTAAAGTTTTTTAAAAGAGTATATGATATAACCAAATAATGACAATTTGTAAATTATTAAGGGTTCATGGGGGGCTGAGCCCTGGTGGTGTAAGTGGTTGAGTGCGGGACTGTGGCCCACAGGCTTGGCGGTTCAAATCCAGCGGCGGCTCTCAGGAACAGCACTGGGTCACGCCCATGACCGCCAGAGGCAGGGATGCCCCCCACCCCCCAAAAAAAGAGAGGAAAAAAAGAGTTCATGGGGGAGGGGAGAGGGAGGGGAAATATGGGGAGCTGATACTGGGGGCCTAAGTAGAAGGAGGATGTTTCAAGAATGATGGCAACAGATGTGGTCTTCATAAACAGATGTATGTATTGATCGTGATAGGAGTCGTATGAGCCCCCCAAAAATGATTTATTTAAAACATTTTTTAAGTTTGAAGCCACTCTAAGGGAAAAAAGTGAGGGTTTTTACTCCTTGTAAAGGTTAGAGTCAGGGCTTTGTCCCGACCGCGTAGTGGTTGAGTGCGGGACTGCAGCCCACTGACTTGGTGGTTCGAATCCAGTGGCAGCTCTCCACAAGTGAGGCTGGGCCTCCCACTACCACCAGAGGACAGTGATGACCCCCCTCAAAAAAAAAAAAAACAGTCTTAGAAACCTAATGGGGCAATTCGCTCTCCCAAGTGGAATCAGCTTGATGGCAGTGAGTTTGTTTTGTTTTGTTTTCTTCTTTGAGCTTTACGAGATGAAAATATCTTGAACCTTTCTAGTACATATTTATTTCTTTTTAATTGGGAGCTTGTACAACTCTTCTCACAATCCAGACATCCATCCATTGGGTCAAGCACATTTGTACATTTGTTGCCATCATCATTCTCAAAATATTTGCTTTCTACTTGAACCCTTGATCCAGTACCTATTTAAATGTCAAGAGAGTTTGTTTCCAAATCCATCGTGTGTTTTGTAGTAAATAAATTAATCAGATTTATTGCAAGGCTAGAGGGCAGTGGGAGTTCCTAGACTGAATTTTCTCACCCACAGATTAAGCAGCTAGCAACAGCATAAGACAGATGGCTTTGTCTGGGATTGTTTGATAGCAGCATAGGAATATAAATTGTTTTCAATATCCAGGGGAGTAAAGAAGGAGCTGTATAAAACAATCCTTAGTCTTACTTTTCCTGAAAAGGGGTGGGGAGGGGAGTTTATAGACTAATCACTGGAACTGAGAGAGCCATCAGGAGTATATAGCCTGGTCCAGCCACACTAGCAACTGAACATCATCAACTTGTCTAATAAAACTCATTCCGCTGCCCTGAATCTATTAATAATGTGTTCATTACTAATAGCAAGACTCTGAGTCTTCCCTTCTTGCTTTCTTCCCCACATTCACTCAGGGACAAAGTGTCTCTCAGCACTCCCTCGGGTGTGTCTTTGTTCAGATATTTGTTACCTGGAAAATCATAGTAGCAGCTTTTTTCCTGATGGTTTGTCCCAGTCTGAAGCCTTTCTAAGGTGCATTTCGTACTGCTAGCAAACTTAAACATGACGATCAGTGTCTGCAAAGATTCTCAGCCATGGAAAGCTTCTGGGGCGGTGGGTGGAACTGTACCTGGAGAGTCGCTGTTGGTGACTTCCCTAATGGAATGCACCCAGTCACCTGGGAGTTAGTTCTCTCTGTCTGGGCTCACTTGTATACATACACGTTGTTTCTTTTCCACATTCCCATTGTCTCCCGCTCTAGATCCCTCCCCTCAGCAAAAAGGGCTACTTGGAATGATCATTTACCACCATCCGGTCACTGTGGCAGCTATCGCACCACTAGGATATGGGCAGATAGGTTTCTCTGTGTGTAATCAGCGAGGTACTTTCACAGTGTTTTGAGGAAAAACGAAGTGGTGAAGTATCAGTGATTGCAATCTCAATCACTCAGTGTAGACGGATGGACTCTGGCGGCAACAGTGGCTCAAGCACAGGAACGATTAGGAGGCAGGCCCAGGCAGTGTTTTGTTCTGTTTGTGCATACGGGGTCACTGGGGGCCCAAATGGACACAACAATGCTGTGGAGCAGTGGCCTAGAGTGTGAAGTTGTCGAACAAGACAATTTGCTGACTATTTGAAGCTAAGCTCCCAATTGTTCTCCCCATAATATTTTAGAGGATTTTTCTGCCTTCTGAAATCCTATGCCAGCTTCTTGTTTCAGAGTGCCCCAGCTTCAAGTCTTAGTTCTGATCAAATTTACTCTTTTAGACACTTTGTTGTTCTCCGCACCAAATCTCGGCAACCCAGGACAGTGCCCGGCACATGAGTAAATATTCTTGAATGGACCATTTGTGTTATTCCTAGTGTAGCACCCTCTGTTCTGTTATTTGCAACCCTTTGCTGCCTCACAAACCAGCTCCCGGGGTTTGAATCAAATAGGAGTACTGAACTCAGACTAAGGTGAACTCTAAACGGAATTACTGCCTATACTTAGGTATTATAAGCCCAATTTTTCAGCACATTTTTCCTGCAGTTTTTGTGGTAAAATTAGGTAACTCAGTTGATACTCCAGCCAGCTTATACTCAAGTATATAGAGCAATAACATGTGGGCTGCTTAGTGGCATTTGGGGGGGCCTCTCGTTAAATAATTGCCGGTACTTAAAATTGCCAGACAATCTTATAGCCTGTCGTTTATTGACTGTTGAATTGACCTTGTTAAATGTCACCAGATCACTTCCAATTCACAGTGACCTCCCTACAACAAAACCACACGCTGCCAGGTGCTTTTCAGGCCAATGCTGCAGCCACGCTGCCCCCCATGCTGTTTGCAGGCCTTGCTGTTTCTCAGGGACCCTCTACTGTACCAAACATGATGGCCTTCTCCAGGGAATTCCTCCCACCTGGACATACGATTAATGAGAACACTTTGTCTGGAGCTCATTTCATGTCATATTGTATACAGACAGTGTGCTCTAGATGCAGGCGTGTAGCCCTTGTCCCCAGTGCCCTTAGAGCAGAGAGGAAGACACATGAGTGGACTTGTTAGAAAACAGATGTGAAATCAGTGGTCCGCGTGTGCTTTAGGAGTTCTGGGAAGACGAGCAGCAAGATCTGGGTGGTTTCACGAGTTGGTGAAAGCTGAGGTGGTTTTGAAGAGGTAGGTCAGGTTTTAACCCACGTTAAGAGCGAGAAAGCAGGTTGAGCATGTTCAGGCGGGCCCCACAGGATTCCTGGCGGGGGGGCCCAGTGGTCAGTGAAGACGGATGGAGTTAGCCGTGGAGAGATTTAACCTGAGGTCTTCAACTGCAGAAGGTCTAAGAATGGATTCACCAGGCCTGTGCCTTCAGGACAGTGGGAAGAGGATGCATATTTCATATTTATGTTACTGTTCTGGATATCTTTGTCATTACATACACCATTTCAAAATTATGGTCATTTGACTTGCTCAAATTTATTGTGCTCAATGTGATACTAGATCTCAAATACAGATTTTTAAAACTTGTGACTACTTCAGTATAACTGGTAATTTTTGTAATCCTGCGTATTGTGTTTTATGCATTTGAAACCATTTGGGGGCGAGATTCCATCGCTTCCTCCAAGCTGTAGTGTGTAGTGCTTGCTGTCGCGCACACACAAACCACCAACCCTGGTGGGGGGGCTCAGAACCCCGCCCTATGGGAACAATTTGAAGAAGGCTTTGTAAATCATGTTGAAAGGTTTTTAGCTGAAGTGTTCATCAGGAAATGATCTTACATGATTCTTTTGGTTTTGTTTTAATTATAGAGTAAATATAAGTTAATTTAGAAAGGTTCTTTATTTCCCTAGATTAAAAAAAGAAAGCTCTTCACTCACCACTATAGATGAACTAAAGTTTGTAAAAGGTAACAAAACAAACTTAAGAGTCAAAATTATTATTGTTAGTTGCTTAATATGTATCTGTCATCACTGACAGAATTGTACTTCTGGGAATATCTTTCAGTGTGCTTTTGGATAATGAATATGATGCCAGTCTTCTTGAATTTGTCAACTTCAGCCTATAAACCACTGGATTATCTAATTAAAAATAGCCAGTCTATTAAAGTTGAATAACTTATATACTTAAATAAATATGTGTCTGTGTCAGTTTTCCTAAGGTCTTAGGCAAGTGTGTGAAGGATACAAAGCAGTTCTGTAGGAACATCTGTTGTGTGTGTGATTGCATGGGTTAGAAGACCTTGGTAGCAGTGAGTCAAAGCACAGCATTTGGTGGTTTCGGTGTTGGGTGGCCAGGCATAGCGTGTAGGCACAGGAGAGGTGGAGTTGGTGTTACTAGCCATTGAGGCATTTACTGTTCATGACAGTCCCTGTGCGCCAGTGGGATTGTTCCACAGGGTTTCTGAGGCCCTGAGCATCCCGAAACAGATCTCCAGACTGACTTCCCAGGCTCCCTTGGTGGGTGTGGACCCTCACCCGCCCTTTCAGTTTGACGGAGAACATGCAACCACCTGCATGGCCCAGGGAGGCCTTGAGGTGAAGCATAATAGACAATTCCAGGAGGCATACGGAAAAAAGACATCCTGAGATTTGGTGGTATATGTGGTGACCGAATGCTTTTGACGTGTTGTAAAGGAAAGAATCAGGAAGCAAGTTATAATACAAATAGAGTTCTTGACTTGGAGATCTTATAATAATAGTGTACAGACTCAGATAATTCATCTGAAACCTTGGGGTCTGGTGTGTTTTAAAATACAAAATGTTGAAGATTATATATAGGTAATATGAATATATCTGTTTCAGCAAAGTCAAGGGCATTAACCCTGTAATCAAATATGAATATTTCCTTTGTGAAATGCGGACTTGATCCCACAGTACATGAGCTAAATAACACTCATAAAAAGCCTCACCAGTTGAAGCTGTAAGAGCGCCCAATGAAATCATTTGTTAAAAAAAAAAGGGAATGAAACAATTAGTGGAACAGCATAGCACCTTAGATGGTGGTTGGCAAATGTGAATGGTAAGGGACATGGACAGCAATAGGGATTCGCATGTCATATTGATTATATTGCCATTGCTGTTCTTTGCTTGTGTTTCTTACTAGACTTGGAGTAGTCAAGGGGACGGACTATTTAACTCGCACTCTTTCCTCAGTGCCTAGAGGAAAGTGACCGTTTTTAGTCCATAATGAGCTTCGTGAATGACCAAAGTAGAAGTCAGAAGAGACTCTGAGACTTGCAGGTAATCATAGAGTAGCTAAAACAAACCGAAGAAAGATTGGAGCCAACGAGCTGAATAGGCTATTTCAAAGGGCAGCTCGAGAAGACACAGCCTAGTAGTATAACAAAATGTGCAAGGATTTATAATCCCCAAGAGGGAATAGCATGCTCAGTATATCTGAGACGGAAAGAACTCAAGAAAAACCATTCAAGCCTCAAATCTAAAGGCAAAATATTGAATGATAGAGGAAACATCAAGCAGAGATGGGAAAAATATACTGAGTTTGTACCAGAAAGAGCTAGTCAGCAGTTCACCATTTCAGGAGGTAGCATATGAACAAGAAGCAACGGTGCTGAAGGAAGGAATGAAGTTCAAGCTGCACTGAATGCTTTTGTCAAAAACAAGGCTCCAGGGATTGATGAAATACTATTGAAATGTTTCCACAAGCTGAAAAGCACCGGAAGCGCTCCCTTATCCATGTCAGGAAACTTGAAAGACAGCTACCTGGCCAACTGACTAGACGAGCTTCATATGCGTGCCCTTTCCCAAGGAAGACGTCTCGACAGACTGCCCCAACTAGACAACAGTGCCGTGGGGAGCGCATCCAAGTACAGCTTTGCTTATGACCAGCCAGCACCAGTCACAGCCACAAAGTGACAGGGAACTGCCCGAGGTTCAGGCTGCAGTCAAGAGAGGACGGGGAACAAGGAAGGAGTATCAATGTCAGAGGGGTCTTGGCTCAAAGTAGAGAATACCAAAAAGATGTTTACTTACGTTTCATTGAATGCAAAGGCGGTTGACTGTGTGGACCATCATAAATCGTGGATGACCTTGAGAAGAGAGGGAATGCTGCATTGTGCTCAGAGTTCCTGTGGGTGGGAGCAGACACATTGGCACATAACAGCAACAAGGACTTTGTGAGCAAATGCTTGCTGGATGATTATAAGACTTGCTTGGAAAAGAAATGTGTTGGGAGAACATATTTTCACCTGGATCTAAGTTTAAGGTGGGTCAGAAGAGTTGGGCCTGTTTATAAGATAGACTGAGAAGAAAGGAAATCAGAAAGGACACTAGGAGGAGAGAACCTGGAACCACGGGGTGGGGGGAGGCTGCTCTTCCTAGTGAGAGCCGGATCCCAGTCCCCACCTGGGCCCACAACAGACCCAGAAGCTTTTTTCGATGATTTTTAAAATTTTTTCAAGCACCAGGGAGCTATTTCAGTTCATTGGAGGAAAACGACAAACTGCTGCCCAGTTGTTTTTGCAAGCAGTGTTTATTCCTAAGACAAATTCTTAGTAAGACAAAAGCAAATGATATACCTAAGTTTCCATGTAATCTTATCTTTTTTCTCTCATTTTATCATGTATATGTATGTGTGTATATGTATATGTATATGTATATATATATATATGAAGCCAACATTCAGTTACTAGGAATTACCAAGTACTAGAATTCCTTTTTTCATTGAAATACTGAATTTCTGTTTAAGCATTATGAATCTAAAAAGGTCTGATCATGCCCTATTGTTAAGTAATATTGTCTTGGGAATGTTTGCCAATGCAGTTAGACCAGTAAAACAGACTCACAGTGAATAAACAAAATAAAAAGTATAATTCTTGAAAAAGAGGGCATCATTTTTTTTGAGGGGATCATTTCATAATAGATTTGTACATATTGTTAAATCTGGAGAAAACCAAGAATCAACTGAAAAATTGCTATGATTATTGAGCTTTCTATATGGTGACTAGAAGATTCAAAAATGAATGGCTTACAGGAAGTGTTTTTGTTGCTATTCTTTACACTAAAAAGGCCTACTAACCCTATGGGTAGTGAAATAGGAACTGTTGTTCCTTTCTGGGCACTACTATGACATGATTTAACCTTTTCATCTGTAAATCCATCGCAATCTCTTTTGAATGAAACAATTTCCAGGTTAAGTTTTAAAACGATTTTGAAATGAAGTTAGGACGATGAATACATTTGGAGTGACTCTAAGGAAATCTCGTTGCCTAGTTCTTTGTGGCATGTGATGCTTCCTCAGTTGTGTTAGGGAAGATATAATCTGATACCTTCAGCCATATTTGGTAAGTAATAATCTTGAGTGGAAACCATGAGAAATCAGAAGGGAAATTATTGCTTCAAAGATATTTCTGACTTAGAGACCAAATTATATCTTTTATTGATTGCTCTTACGTTTTGTAATAAAATCCTGGGTTCCCTGTTTGAAACCTTTTTAACAACAGCTGTGTTAACAGCATTTTGTACTGACTTGAGGGAAAAGAATTCCTGCTTACCACTCATTTTCTTAAATATAAATTGATTATATTTTTATCTTTTCCACTCATAATTGAGCACGCGCTTTAATTTTCCTGTAGTGTTCATTGAATCAAATGTTGAGGAAATTTTCGCCCAAATCAAAATGACAAGTTTTTAAAAAGTTTTTAAAGAAATAGGTTAATGTTGATAAGTTTATTACATCTCTTGATAGGATGCAATTGAATATTAAACCCAAAGGTTGTGACCTCACTGTTGGCTTTTGCTTATGTGAAAGTCAGTATCGGATTATGAGCAATTGTACAATACTGCTTGATGTGATTGAACTATTGAATGATATATGTATTAACTCCCAATTAATAATACTTTTTTTTTAAATAATGGGAGGAAGTAAAAGAAGTAAATCACTCAGCTTACATGTGCCTGTGTGTGTATAGTGTAAAAGAGCAGTGGGTTTCCCTTGTTAATACTAAGGAAATACAGATACCTACTGTGTGCCAGGCTCTGCAGTGCTTTCCATGCGCAAGCTCATTTAGGTCGTGGTGGATGAAGAGTGAAATCCCCTGTCATTGCTGGGAAACGTCTATGGAACGTTCATCCAGGCTATACTGACATTGGGTTTGAACCCTTCTCTGTCTCTCTCTTGGGCTTTTCCCTTCTCTTACTCTTTTTGTTTTGTTTTATTTTAATTTTCATGTAATCTACCCTGATTTGATAGTATGGAGCATCCTCTCTCACTCTCTCTCGCTCTCTTTTTTGGTAAGGAAAAAAAGTTTTTCTTAGAAATACTTGTAAGAGTGCCAGCTTATGCAGAATAAGGACATGGTGTTCAGGTTCAGGTCCTATTATTTTTTTAAGGTGTGTGTGTGTGTGTGTGTGTGTAATACCTTTTTTTTTTTTTTTTCATTTTTAATCATTGACTCTATTTTGGTCATGGAAAAAAGAATTTCCAATGTGGTTAAGAACCACAGCTTAAAAGTGTTCTCTGCCTCCCTCTTTCAGAATTACCAAGTATTTTTGAAAACTGGAACTTGAAATTCAATTCACCAATTTGATGTCTTTAAAGCATTTCTTCAGAGATCTCTCTCTGGATACGAACGAAATGCAGGAACTAAGGGACGCAGGAGAGGGTTGGAAATGATAGGACGAGAGGGAAGCTGGAATAGGAGTGTGGAGTGTGATATTTTTCTGTAAAGAGTTATAGTTGTTGCTAGAGTCACTTTGTTTCCACATTAGATAGTTGTGGCTAATAGCCTTTAAAACTTCATAAGAGCTACTGTTTCAGTCTGTGGAATTGGGAGTCTAGGGTCCAGTTGTGTTAAGAACATTACTGAGTAACTCATGGGAATGGGAGAGACCCTTCCCCCACTTCCAAATATTTGATGCGAGACTTGGGACTCCTGCCCAGCTGTTAGATCGCATAATGCTGTCTAGTCAAGTTTCTTGAACGTTCTGCCTACCTCTAGTTTACTCTAGTTTCTCTTCTGCTTTCAAGGCTCCAGACCCAGTCCCTGGACCTGCCCTGGAAAAGAAGTATCCAGTAGAGATGAGCTCACAGCAGTTACTTAATTAAAAATTTGTAAGCTACAGAAATGGCAGTGGGCCAACCAAGAACAGCTACAATTTGAATTTTTCTATTTCCAGGTATGCTAAAATCCATGGCATCAATTCAGCTTAGTGTATGTACCTGCCTCCCTGTGAAATCCATAACCCCAACTTCATTTTCAAATCTCTGGTCATCTTGCTTAAAAGTGTAACAACAGCCCTAACATTGAGGTCATGTGCAGCTGGTGTTGACTTTAACATACTTTTTGCCTGACTATTTCTATTTTAATTTGTTTGCTAGAAGTAGCAAACAAATGTAGACCAATCTAGGGAAAATACATTGAAATTGTTACTCAGCTAAGCCCTGCAAGTGGTATAAAAAGTACTCTCACCTTCATTGAAAAGTTAATAGAGGGCTGAGCCCCGGTGGCGTAAGTGGTTGAGTGCGGGACTGCAGCCCGCAGGCTTGGCGGTTCAAATCCAGCGGCAGCTCTCAGGAGCAGCACTGGGTAGCGCCCACGACCACCAGAGGCAGTGATGCCCACAAAAAAAAAAAAAAAGAAAGAAAAGTTAGTAGAATGGGGCTGAGCCCCAGTGGCATAGTGGTTGTGCGCGGGACTGTGGCCAACTGGGATGGAGGTTCAAATTCAGCAGCAGCTCTACAGGAGCAAAGGCTGGGCCTCCTACTCCCACCACCAGAGGGCAGTGATGTCCCCCCCCCAAAAAAAAAAAGTTAGTAGAATGACAGAATTCTGCTGTAGAAAATTGGATGATGGAAGTTAGTTATCCTTCCTCAGGGTCCTTAACTGTTAGTAGACTACTGATACTACCACATAATCACATAATGTAAGGATTTTTACTCAAATGCAATCACATTCTAACAGTTGAATACAATATGTAGTTAATGTGTCATCACTTATTACTGTTCCAAAGACGCCAGACAAAAAAGTCTTACAGAGTTGCAATTGCCCTAGGATGTTCCAGCAATAACTAAAACCAGGGAGGGCTTCCAATGTCTTAGATCCAAAGGGAAAGCAAAGTTCTAATGACTGTTCAGAGGGCTGGGGTAACCTAGCTCTTAAGAACTTTTAAACTTTATATCTTTATAAATGTAACTCTATTTACTAGATGAGCACGTAGTCATACCTATCTTTCAATTTTAAAGTTTCATTTAAGTAAATTAGAAATTATCCAAGATTAAGGAGAGGAATTTTAATTCTTCTTTGTGAATTTTAAGTATGCTTCTATTTTAGTGTGTTCTTACATCCTTATATTCCCTTCTCCAGGGTTAATGTACATAATTTAGTACCAGCCGGCCTCCCTCACAGCAGGTCACTGATTCCTTCCCACGTGGTTTGTTTAGTGTTGAAAGGATTCTTTCTTGTTGAGTGTTGAGTTAGGCTGGAAAGGGAAACTGCGAGTGCAGTTCCTATAGAATCATTACACACTTTGATGAAGTAAATGGAAATTAAAGATGAATTGCATATTTATTTCAAATCTTATTATTTCCAGTGGCACTCTTGGTAATGGTAATATTTTCCTACATTATCGAATGCAAGCTAAATGCACAACATTGTGCTAGCCACAGTAGAGATGCAGAAATGATAAAAACCTGGCTTTCAGGGCAAGTGTGGGCAAATAATACGGGAGACAGGTGCTTGACTAGCTGGGCAGCCACGGGACCTGAGAGTCTGCAGCGTCAACTTGGAGAAGATGTATTTCTTGAGTCTCCAGTGGGGAGATGAGAGATTGAAGCAGGAGTATTTCTAAGTTATAGGAATAAAAGTAGGTGATTGTTTTAAGAATTTCAAGCAGACCAGCTTGCCTTGAGAGTAGAGTGCAGAGGGTTATGGGAGATGGACTACATGCTTCTGAATGTCAGGTGAAGGAGTTTACGCTTAAAGAAACTCTTAAACCAAAGTTATTAATCATGCGCTTGCTTCTTGACTCTTTTAAACAAACTGCTTCATTGGTAGATACATACCATTCACTCATTTTGATGGTTTATGTATTCACCATGAGTTAGCCTAGGGATAACCAACATGAAATGGTTCTTTTTTGTTTTTGATAGAGGGTTATAGGCATACTCTTGGGAAATTTAAAATGTAACTAAAAATCACAACTTTTTAAGTGTTCTAATAATCGACTATTGAAGCTGTGAACTGTCCCTTAATATCTGTTTCAAGTAGATAAGTTAGACTTTGAATTATTTGAAAATATCTGTAGTTGAGTAATTGTAATCTATCTACATATCAGGATGTAAGTAATATTAATAAGGAATTATACAGGAATAAATTTATAGGGAACATAAATTCTGCCAAAATTCCTTTTCAATGGTTTATGCTTTAATTACACAAGTAGTACTTGAAAGAATCTTACCAAAAAAAATAAAAACATAACAGAGATAGCTAACTCCTTTGAGGACGCTCCATTCATATCTACCTCTACTCTGCCCCCACCCAAATAATTGGTGTGATCGCTTTCAGAAATTTCCTTCTAATCATATGTGTTTCAATGCACTGTGGTGCGGGGTTTTGTTTGGTTGGTTTTAATCCCAGTCTGTGGTGTCTGTTAGGTCTTTCCATTTGGCTAACTGTTGTACTTTAAAGAAAAAAAATCTAGTCATTGTCTTTGCATGGTTCTCTGAGAACTCACATAGTCCTTTGGCATGGGCTTAGGGTGGGCTTTGTAGTGCTCACTGAGAGAGGGCCCCTTGGTCTGTGCTCTGTGGCCATGGGTGCTACTCTCTGGGTGGGGTGCTTGAATGACTAGATAGAGTCAACCCATCTCACAACTGATGGCAGGTATTGAGAATGGCGGTTTCAGAACATTGACCTACAGCAGTGGCTGGAACTGTAAAATAGCTCTCAAATGTCAGTGTGATTCCTTCAGGTAAAAGGTGGTATGACAGTTGTCCTTCCAGCTATATCTGAGGGTGGGGGGGGGAGTTGGAGGGGGAAGTGGAGTAGAAGGTCAGAGTTAGGCATCCTGAAGAAGGCTAATTTAAATCAGAATCCTCAGTTTCTACTGGATTGTAATCTTCTACTTAAGCAGAGACTGTGTTTGACTTATTACTGCCTGCTTAAACGCCTGGCACCTCGTGGGCAATCAGTGTGGAACGCATCCTTCAGAGGAGGGCACAAAGCAGAAAGGACTCTGCCTCGCAACGTGAAGGTATTGAGAAAGGAAGCCCCAGTTCCGCAGAATCTTCCTCCCTGTGTCTGTCTCTCAGGCCCTGCTCTGGAATCTGCACACTTAGCTGCACTAGGAAATTTCCTCTTTCCCTATATTTACTAAGTCTGTGTGCTGAGCGAATGATCAGAGAAGCTGGCTATGTGAAGAAAACATGTAGATGACACAGCCTTGCTTGCTGGAAACCAAGAGGCCTTTAAGCAGTTACTGATGAGGAATAAAGACTAGATCCTTCAGTATGGATTACAACTCAACATAAAGCAAACATCCTCATAAGTGGACTAATAACCGATAAGCAACATGATAAGCAGACAACAGGTTGAAGGGGTCAAGGATTTCACTCTGCTTAGCTCCAAAGTAAGTGTCCATAAAAGCATCAGTCAAGAAATCACAAGACGTGCTTGACACCCACGTCTGTGTGCAAGCTAGGCAGTGAACAAAGAAGACCCAAGTAGAATCAACATAGGAGTTGTGGTGCTGATGGAGAATATTGACTATTCCATGGACTAGCAAAAGAATGAGTAGACCTCTGTTGGCAGTACAGCATTCGTAATGGTCCTTAGAAAGCAAAGATGGTGAGTTCATCTCACATACTTTGGGCATGTGATCAGGAGAGACAGGTCCCTGGAAAAATAGAAGACCCTCTAAAAGGTGATGGCACAGTGGCCATAACAGTGTGTTCAAACATGACAGTGATGAGGCTGGCACAGGACCGGGCAGTTCTTCCTTCTCCTTTGCATAGGACTACTATGAATCAGAATGGACTCGGCAACCCTAAACAACAACTCACTGCACGCCCCACTGGCCACAAGCACACACTCATGACCACAGGTGGCCAACCAGCCCCAATGGACAATAGTCAACTGAGGAACTTGACGTGGGCAGAGCTATACGATGAACGGGAAAAGCAACCGAATAAGAAACTGAAACTGCCTGAGGTATAGTTGGTGACCCTTCATAGAACTCTTTTCTCAACTCCTATATCAACATGCCAATTTAAACTAGTGGATTATCTAAGTTATCACTTTTATACTTCATTGAGTTTGTTGGCTTATTATAAATTTTTATAACTGATGTAGATGAAAACTAGTTCTTTGAAGCACTTTCATTGTCTTTTCCTTTATCTTTTACCCATAAGTGGGAACTGAGTATACTACTTGACTCCTGTTTGTGCTCAAAGATATTTATATACAGGGTGCACTAGTCAAAATTAAGTGAAAGGGGTGCCAAAAGTAAATCCCCCCCCCATGTTACTACCTCAATGTGTTAGAAAATCATGACTAGGTGGGGATTGTAAACACAAGTCCTTTTTACTGTTGTTTGTTGTTGTCCAGTCAGGTCTGTCTCCCACAAGGTAGCCAGTGGCATAATGTATTTTGATGGAGTCTAATCATTCTGCCCCAGATTTATTGCACTTTCCTTAATCTTTAGAAAATGGTAGCACTCACCACAAAACCACAGTACATAAATTGCCAAGTGTGCCTGACTTGCACATTCCTTTTAAGAACTTAAAGTAGTCAGCCTTGGACCGTACGAAATGCTAAACACTCATGCGCTAGAGGCAATGCATTGTGAGAGAAAATTGGGACATTCTCTCTCTCTCTTTCTCTCTCTCTCTCTCTCTCTCTCTCTCTCTCTCTCTCTCTCTCTTTCTCTTTAAGAGGAGTTAAAAATGGATCTTTATGCTTATCGTTTTTCTTTCAAAAGCAAATTAGTTAGACTTTCAAAATTGGGAGTCCATTTGTTGATAACATAATTCGTTGTTCCCGTTAAGTTTTTAAATAACATTGAATCTAAACATAGTAGAAGTAAGTTGCATTTGGATGACCGAGGTGATATGCTTCTGGCATGTTTACAAATCCTTTTCATCATATTAAATGATAACGTGTTAAAACTATTTTATACTAATGCTTATTAGATTATCTTTCATACTTGTTTTTAACCTTAAGTGGGAATAGCATTTGGATTTGAGGTTCTTAAATACAGTTCTAATTTATATACACTCATTTTAAGGAAAATACTATTGCAGTTTGTGTTTGTTTTTAAGTCTGCTTTACCTTAAGAGGAGCTCTGGTGGAGTAGTGGGTGCATGTCGGGCTGCTAGCCACAAGGCTAGTCGTTCGAAACCACCAGCTGCTGCTCCATGGGAGAAAGACGGAGCTTTCTAAGCCCGTTAGGAATGAGCGTCTTGGAAACCCACAGGGGAAGTTCTACCCTGTGCGTGCCGAGTCCTCGATGGCAATGAGTGGTTGGTTTTTTGCCTGGGTAGAGTTAAAGCATCATGCTCTAAAGTCAAGTGATCGCTGCTGTAAGTATTATTTTAAAAATTTTTATGTTTAATGACCTGTAGATGTTTTAAAGGTAATCAAATGTGAAGTACATCAAGGCATTATCTAACTGGTGTATGATGTGATTCTTGATTCCTAACTTGTGAATATAAAAGGTATTTAGAATAGTGAAGTAAATATCATGTTTTGTTTTTTAGGTTTAACTTTGTTTTTGTTTTTGTTTTTAAATGACCTTTATTATAGTTGCGTAGAATAATTCACTGCTGTGCAGATGAATGTTTTTTTCTTTCTTTCTGTTTTTTTGTGGGCCTCACTGCCTCTGGTGGTCGTGGGCGCTACCCAGTGATGCTGCTGAGAGCCGCTACTGGATTTGAACCACCAAGCCTGCGGGCCGCAGCCCCGCACTCAACCACTTACGCCACCAGGGCTCAGCCAGGTTTAACTTTGTTTGACATTTTCATGAAGGCCAAAAGGTTTCAAAAGTTTAACTTTATTTATTTGTTAAAACTCAGTTTAACTTTAACTTTCAAAGTTATTACATCATGTCCCTATTTCTATTGCATATCAACCCTTTCTTTGGCGTCGATGTGACTTAAAAATAATTCACTGCAAATAGTGTGAGGATATATGCCCATCCACAGGCGTCACACACGTTATGATTAGCATTAAGAAACTGTCGACAACATATTGACAGCCAAGTAGTTAGGTTGAAACATTCTGCTTTGCCATTGGCCATCCTGGGAGCATTCGTTTTAACCGTCATTGAAATCGCCATGGTTTTGAAGTACAGACAGTTCAGTGAAAGTTTGACATAAATATATGCTCTGCAGAACTGCCTCCCTCCTCAGAATCAGGCTGAAACCCGGTCCGATGCAACACTCGACCATGCCAACACTAGAGGTTCAAACACAATCACAGCCTTCAGGAAAGGGGGAGCCCAGCTTTGCATGTTAAATGGTTAAGAAGCACTACAATAAGTACTGTATCCCTTTGAATTAGACCTGGGGTTTGTTTATGCAGGTGAACATAGACAGGGTTACAGCCTTTGAGTGAAGTGATACCTAAAATCTGAGGTGAAACTTAAAACTCGAGCCAAAGGTGGATGTTAGCTGATGGCCGACGGACAAGATGAGCTGGAGGTAGCTGCTAGGTGTGTTGAGGTGTGTTCTTCTGTTTTGTGTATTCATGAGCAGCTTATTTCAACTGGGTCTGAGTTTCAGTGTGCACTGGTATCTCTCACAGGTGAAGCCACAGCAAAATTCACTTCGTGCTACAGTCCTTTCCTAATAGGTCAGTTGCGTTGTAGCCGATTTACATTTTCCAAACAAGTATCTGAGCCCAGCAGTTAGAGCAGAACCCCCTGTGTCGCAAAGGGGGCCGAGGAAGCCTTGTGGTTGCCCTGAGATTCTTCTGACTCTCACAGCCTCAGGACTCACTCGCCGCCACTCCCGCGCCATCTCCTGTTGTTGCCCTGTTCGAACCCCGTGTTGTGGCTGCTGGGTCAGTCCCATCTCTCTGAAGAGTTGCTTCATTTTTCCTTCCCTCCACGTTATCCCTAAAGAAGCCCCAATACCACTTGATGTACCCTAACCAGACCCAACTGCCCTCAATTTGATTCCAACTCATAGGAATCCCACATAGGCTTTCTAAGACGGTAAATCTTTAGAGGAACAGACAGCCTCATATGGCAAGTGGGTTTGAACTGCTGACCTTTTGGTTAGCAATCCAGTGCCTAACACACACTGCCACCAGGGCTTTTTCAGTTTATATAGGTGTCTTTCAAGGCTAGATGCAGTGTGATCTTTAGTTAGAAATTCACTACAACATTCACTTCATGCTCAAGATTTTGTGATATTTCATTGTATGCTTTGTAAGTAAGTTTGCAGAATACAACAGAAAGTCTCCACTTTGAAGCTCCCATTAGTTATGTGAGGAATTTTGTTTGTGATCAGGGATTAGTTTTAAGAGCTAAAATAGGATAGATGGGTGGGAGAGGAAGTCCAACAGATAAAACAGCCTTTTCTGCCCTCTTAAATATTTTTACAAGATAATTTCTTAGGATCTTATCCAATTCTTAAGATCTTAGGGTTTACAGAAAGAAGTATCTCATCTCTGGTAATTTATAGAGAGACCTGATTTGAGCTATGGGTTGGCATAGATTGGGAGGCTTCAAAGAGTTCGTGGAAAAATAGGCTTAAAAGATAAATGGAATTTTCCCATGAACTTTTCTGAAAGCCCCCTCATACTAGAATTCTAAAAAGACCATCTGTTTGCCTTGTTTTCTGTTAACTGAGGGAGAATTCAGCTGTACTGGGAAAGTGAAATTTTAGTTTAGTACTTCAACCTGTTTCTCTGTGGTATCATGAAATATATTTGTCTTTGTTAACAACTAATGGGGCCCAAGGAAACTGAAAGTCAGCTGTAAGAGGGGTCAAAGATTAGACAATATACTGACTCACGGTGACCCTATAGGACACGGGAGAGCTGTCCCTCTGGGTTTCCGAGACTGTCACTCTGTTTGGGAGAAGAAGGCCCTATCTTTCTCCCAGGAAGCAGATGGTAGCTCTCACCACAAAACCACAGTACATCAATTGCCAAGTGATCATTTCACGAGGGTGAGTTAAGTTGTCGCTAAGATTTAGTGTGAGCCCCAAACCTATTCCTGGATCTCTGCTTTTTTCTTTATTTTTCTAATTTGCTGTAACTTGTGCATTAATACATATGCCATATTACTCCCTAGTTTGATATGTCAAACATAATAGTACAGTTGCTTCCATGGTCATGGCCTTCCAACTCTGTACGTCTGCACATTGAATTGACCTCTGAGACTACTGTTTGAGATTTTCTACTCAACTCTTTGACTTTATCATTTCTCCCCCTTAGCAAATTTACATTCAAGAGCAAGTTTCACAGTCTGCTTCTGACTCCTATTATGATCTGTCCCAAATAACCGTTTGCTTCCTTCATTTGGGATGTACTGATAGCCTCTACATCTGCTCAGGCCTTTTGTCGTTAGTCTGTTCACTGAGTAAGTCGGCCGTGAGATGATCTCAGGATTCAAGTGGGGTATGCTCAAGGTCATTTTCTGACTCTGAGCTTGTTTTTATTTTCTTTAGCTTCAACCTGACTTTTCTAATGAGCAAGAGTTAGCTCCTTGTCTCATTTTAACTGCTAATAATGAGCTTTCCCATCATCTCTTTCCACAGGTGGAGTCAATGTGATTCTGGTGTATTCTGTCTGATGAGGTCCAAGTGAGTCATCCCTGTCTATGTTGTTTTAGAATGGTATTTGCAATGAAAAAGTAGTTGATAATACAAAATTCTGTCATGCAATTTCCACGTTCATTTCTATCACCAAGGCCTTATTTCCCAGCTACTACTGCCTTTTCCTGTTTGTCTCCAATTTTTGCTTTTCAATGGCCAATATTTGTTAATGCTTCTTGATTGCATGTTAGATCCATCTCTTGATCCATGTGCATTAGTCATTGGCACATACACTTGAATAATAGTTTTGTGACCTGGGCTTCCTTGTATGCATGTAGATGTTATCCTGTCACAGATGGTTTTGTACGTTAAAGATAGTGAAGTATGTGTGCGTGTGATTAATAGAATGCCATTGCTCTTGAATTTGCCGGTCTAATACCACTCTTTCGGCTCACTCATGCCTAGGATAGGGATCTTTATTCATTCCACATCATTTTTTTACAATTTCCTGTCTTCCTGGAGTTGTACTGAAGGACATTCCATGTTCCCTAGTTATTCGTGGATGTCTGCAGCTGTTTCTTCTCAATTTGAGTCATGCCTCATGGGCAAAGGAAGGTCCCACAAGCTTTGCTCCGCCCCCATCAGGATGGCGATGCCCTGGAGCGGGCAGCTTTTCCCACACACATGTGGAGTGGCTCCGGCCCTAGGGGCTCATCTTTGGGCACTGCATCCGACAGCCGTCTGCTGGTTTCCTCAGTTCCTCAGTGACCAATCCTCTTCCATCACTGGGCACTAGATGTGATAATTTCCTGCTACTGTTGAGGAAGGTTCCTTGGCTGATACCTTAAAAGTGAACAGTCTGTTCCTCCTGTGTAGTAGTACTCATCCGGAAGCTCTACTGAAGCTTGGTCACCTGTGGGTGACCCTCTCAGCATTTAAAATACTGATGACATAGCTTCCAGCATCACAGCAACATATAAGGTACCACAGTGAAGAAAGTGGCAGACAAGTGGTGGCTCTTTAGTGTATTATCAACCTCACTGAAACTGGGCCAGGCCTTACTCGAGATGGCCCGAGTGCATGCAGAATGGCTGTCCACTTGGGAGCAAAGCATCCTGAAAGGATAGACCGAAAAAACAAAAAAAAAAACCCAAAAGGATAGATCAAGCTGGGGCTGCAACCTCACAGGTTGAAGTGAAAATGAAATGGAACGTTGAGGTATGCCATGCTTTCCTGAACACTGACGGTATTTCAAATAAAGGACCTATCTACATATGAAATGTCACATTTTAGAAAGGGGTTGGAAGCCACCCGATCTGTTTATAAGAATGACTAAAGGGCTGAGCCCCGGTGGCGTAGTGGTTGTGCACGGGACTGTGGCCCACTGAGATGGAGGTTCAATTCCAGCAGTGGCTCCATAGGAGCAAAGACTGGGCCTCCTACTCCCACCACCAGAGGGCAGTGATGCCCCCCCCCAAAAAAAAAGAATGACTAAACTAGGGAATATAGATGTACTTGATGGATTTTTTTTTGGTCATTTTAAAGAACTCCGATTTTTGAAGTTTACATATGAAAGAGTATATACATGTATATGTTTTAAATCTTTCCGTTTGCTGTCTATTTGCTTATTCTACCGTGTTCTTCACTGACATTGATTTTGTTATTGTTGTTGACTGCCTTCCAGTGAGTTCAGACTCATGGTCTCCCTCTGTGTGATACTCTGTAAGCTCTGCAAGGCTGTGCCCTGGCAAAAGCACATCTGCCAGGTGACTCCAGGGGGCTGACCCACCAGCCTCTCCACTGGTAGTCAAGCACTTACCCAGACTCCCCATGGTCCTCACCAGTGTCGTCTGAACTCTTGCGCTCCAGATGCGATCAGGTAGATCTGTGTTCTGAGCCGTGTTCCCACGGCCGTTTCTTTCTCCTTCACATAGTGAAATATGTACAGGAGCAACCTACAAGGATTTCATTCTGCATGTGCACTTGTCAAAACATTTAAATGAAGTGCTTGGCACTTTTGGAAATTTGACCAGATCATAAAATTTAATCTTGATTATAGAATAACTTTGAACCACATAACACTCTTAAGTACCATCACCCCCTCCCCCAAAAGTCGAACTGCAAGTTTGAATACTGGATAGAAAGCACAAATGCCCCCTTTTCATTGAATACAGAATATAGTATCAATCGACTCCAGTAGATTACTTTTTTATTGAAAATATTTGTAACTTTTTCATAGCTCCGCGAGGGCATATCTGATGAAAAGGAAATCTCCCTTAAATGCCCTTCCAGAGGCGGCCGGTGTGGCCATTGCGTGTGTCCGTCCTTCCAGAGACATCCTGCGGCCCGACTCGAGGCCTCATGTGACTGACTCTAGCACTGGCACTCCTGAGGGTTTCCAGCGGCTGACCTTCCACAAGCACACTGTCACCAGGCCTTTCTTCCAAGGGGGGGGGGGAGTGCCCCAGTCCTTTCAGTCAGAAGCTAGGCACATTCAACCATTTGCATTTATATTTTTGTGTCCAGGGCCTTATAGAAACACAAATGAGAGGCATTGCAACACTAGTTTGTTTCTTTGTCTTCACTGAATGCTTTTTGATACCATAGGATCACCTAATCCTTTTTGATGACGGGGCAGTGCCTTTGTTAGATGAGTAAGCATAATTTACATGTTAACTGATAATTGGGCACTTGATGGCAGTTTGTAATCACAGTTCTGTTGTGCACCCGCCTGCTTTTACTAGACCCTCCCCAAGCCGGTTCTCTCGCTCCCAGGATGGGTGTGGTTTCACTTGTGATCCTTGTGGCCAAGTTGACCAGCCCAAGAGATTGCACTGTCAGTGCCTGTACTTTCGCCGCATGATAAATTAACAGACCGTCTGATGTGAAGGAGCCTTGGTTTTTAATCACACACGCACACACACACACACACACACACACACACACACACACACACCTCTATTCCCTAGAAGAGCATCTTTTGATTTAGTTGCTGCGAATTTTATTTTTCTTACCCCAGTAAAAATAATGATTGATGTGATAATGCTTTTCTACTGACTAAAAGTGATAAAGCCCTTCTTTTGTGTATACTGAATTTTTCCTAATCTTAAAATATACTTAGTGGCTGAGTCCCAGGGGCACAGTGGTTGAGTGCTGAACTACGGCTCTCTGGGTTGGCGATTCAAATCCAGCAGCAGCTCTCCAGGAGCAAGGTTGGGCCTCCTACTCTCACCAGAAGGCAGTGGTGCCCCCCCTTCACCCCCCAAATATATGCATAGCATTCACAGGTGACTAGATTAGTTTGCAAAAGAGCCTCCCAGAGCCAGGCTTTAGAGTTGTTTCTGGGTGTGCTATTTAAAAATTGAGTATTGAAAAAAACACACAATAAAGCAAAATGAGTATTGCACTTTCTCTTGTGTCTATTTTAAGCATATATTGAATTATTTTCTCAAGATAAATCCCTATACTCTAGAGCAGTGATTCTCAACCTTCCTAATGCCACAATCCTTTAATACAGTGCCTCATGTGGTGGTCATCCCCCAACCATAAAATTATTTCCATTGCTACTTCATAGCTGTCATTTTGCTGTTGTTAAGAATCGGATGACCCCTGTGAACAGGTCCTTCCACCACCAAAGGGTTCTCAACCCTCAGGTTGAGAACCGCTGATCCAGAGGAAGGAATCACTTTCTTCTGAGCTTCTGGTATGTGGCAATATCCCCGTATAGGTTTCCACTCGCACAGTGCTTGGGCTTGAAAGGGCTCGTGCCCACGTAGGTTCAGGAAGTGTTATCTACCACCCAACCCAAGGTGCCCAGGAAGGACCCTCCTGAACGTCAAGTACAATGTTCCTCAAAAGTTACACCACCGAAAGTTTGTTTATACTTGTAATATTTGATAACAGCCCTTGAAATGCACTTGAGAAGTGAGATAAGACAAGATAAGTGAGATGTTGAATTTTTAAGTAAATTTCTTTAAGATTGGATTTATTGAATATGTTCTTACACCTCTTCATTGACTCCTAATGTTTTCTGACACACTAGAGAATTTCAAATGCTCTTGCCCTCCCCCCACCTTGTCATGTAGAAATACAGGAGACTACTGTTTGCTCAGTAGGCATTTATTTTAAAACTTCATGAACCCTTATTAAAAATTGGCCGAGTTCCACAGTGACGCAAGTATTGAGTAGTCTGGCACTGTGATGCAATGCCATGTATGTGTTAATAAGGCTGAGCTGTTAAACCATGAAGGCAGACTACAGAAACCAGATCCGGTTGGAGCGTAAGTGTGTACCCCTCCCCCCAAAAAACCCCACCCTTTCAAACTTCATCTTTAAGGCCATAAGTAACCTCTAAAAGAAAATCTTGACATCAAATGTTAAATAGACTATTCACTATTGTCCTATGGGGCCTAGTTAGTTTTGCTTCGAAGGGGAAACAGTCAAATGTTAACTAAAGAAAGCCTTGTTGTATAATTGAATTAACAGGCTTGTAGTTTTCTTTAAAAGGTGTCTTTTAACAGTAACCAAAACATACCTGTCATTTCAAAGGACCGTGTACATTTTTTCCTTTTAGTTTGTTTTTTGTGCTTCAGAGATTATTTCAATTTGATTCCATTTGCTACAGGACATTTGTAGCAAGCTGCGCAAACTATTTGGAGATAGACTACTCTTTGCTTTGGGGGGGGTCTTGTTAAAAGGATATTGACTTTATTTTTTGTTTTGGGAGGGGCATCATGGCCCTCCGGTGGGAGTAGGAGGCCCAGCCTTGCTCCTGGAGAGCTGCTGCTGGATTTGAACCTCCAACCCAGTGGGCCGCAGTCCCACACACAACCACTCAACTGATAGTGACTTTAAGTATGTTTTCCGTGTATGAAATTTAAGCAATACTTAACAGGTATTTTACAGCGTAAAATACAATCTTACTACCAGTATATAATTGAGGGTTCATTTACATAATATCTCCCTACCAGCACCAAACAATATTAATGGTCCCTGTCAGTACATTTAGATGAGCATCATCCTTGGCAACATTTTTAACCCATCCTTTGTGTGCCTGCAGGACTGTCTGTGTCAAGTGGACTAGCTCGGTCAGAGGGTCCACATGTCACAAGGAGATCGCTTCAGACGGACAAGGATCATCTCATTGAGCGAGCTCGTTGTGTGACGACATTAGTTTATATCAGATAAAATATGAATTTGGAAGGATTTCCGTGCCAGGGGAAAGGCACCTAACCTCAGAAAGGACGTCTGGCAGTCCTCCCCAGTGTGCGAGCATCTGTTGTTACTGGTTAGCTTGTCCCCAGTCCGGATGGCCCTCTTTTGGAGGATCTTTACTCTGGCTGTTTTTTAAAGAAAGAATCTTTGTCCTTGGCATTCTTTGGTTTCACCACAATTAGGTGCAAATATGTTTTTGTTCATTCCGTTTAGAACTTACTGTGTTTTCGCCAATGTGAGAACATGTCTTCAAAGCTAACAGATTCTCATCCATTATTTCCTTGAATGCCTTTCTCGCCTTCTCTCGCTCTTTCCAGCTGGACCCCCTCGGCTTGGTCCCTTCGTTGAGCGAGCGCTCCGCCCTCTTCGGTGCGCTACTCTGCGCTCTCGCTTGCGGGCCACTGTTTGACGTGTTCTCACTTGGACATTGGTTTCTGCAAAAACTTGTGAAGTAGGTGTAGCAGTGTGGGACTGGAGCCGAGTTAGGAGTCTACATGTTCATTGCCTTCCGCCGCGTTTCCCACCGCTGTGCAGGAAGAACAGGGTACTCGAGGGGTGGTGCCCAGGGACAGGGGCGAGGCGTTATTTGTGGTACACTGGGTAGGCTAGTCGTCTCAGTGGTGATGACATTTGATCAGAAATACCAATGAAGTGAGAGAGGGTGCAACACAAGTTTCTGAGAGCATTGTCTTCCAGAAAGAGGAACCTGCCAGACCAAAGCCCTGCCAGAGGCCGGTGAGCCGCATTGTGGGGCAAAGAGGACACCTGGGCTTCTGGAACGAGGAAGAGCCGGGGTAGGTAGGATGAGGTGTGCGCTCGTTAGCCAGGGGCCATGTGGTGGCGAATTGTGATCGGGAGTGGTGGGTGGGATTTACCCTGGCGCACAGGTCACTCTGCTAGGTAGAGGAGAGATTACATACGGGGTATGGAATGAGCAGTACACGTTGTTGCCGCTGCTCCCCGCGCCATTCATACCATGCCGGGCTGCAGGTCAAACTGTTGTGAGTCGTAGGCTGGTTTTTGAAAAGAAGTCACGGAGCCTTTCTTTCCCGTTTATGTGCATCTCAAAGTCCTGCTGAAATCGGGTCAGCACCTGCTGACTGTACACAAGACGTGTGGGAATTGAACCCCTGGATCTTGCTTGAAATGTGAGCACTGCCTTCCGACCTTCATTTACCCCTCTTTGCAGGAGTAGTCTAGATGAGTTATGGTGGTGCCTTAGACCAGGGCACCGAGAAAGGTGGAGAAGAGTAGTTGGCTTCCGAACTATTCTGCAGAAAGGACCAACAAGACTTGCTGGGGGGTCTCAAAAAAGGACCACCTGGATGCATGGTGGTGCCATTGAGCGGGATGGAGAGTGTTGGCTTGCCTGGGGTTGAGGAATTGAAGTTCTGTTTGGGGCAGATTAAATTTGGAATGAGTTTCAGATACCTAAAAAGGACGGTGTCCGGTAGGTGGTTGGGTGGATTATTCTGGTGCTCAAGGGAGAGATTGGAGCTAGAAATGTGCCAAGCCTCCGTGTAGATGCTGTAGAAAGCACTGTGCTGGAGAGAGAGCTCCTCGAAGGCCTGGGTGTATACATGGATTCAAACTCAAGTTGTCCATATGGGAAGAAGGACCCAGATAAAAAAATAATTTCTTTGGGGAAGGGGCTAGAAAAGGATAAATCTCTGAGATTGTTTAAAGAAAGAGATTTGTTGATAAGCTGCTGAAAGGCCAAATAACAAATAGACTGAGAACTTGTCATTGGATTGGACAACCTGGAGGGTTTGGGCAGCCTTGGTATGTGCAATTGGAGTGGCACAGACTGTGAAAGGAAGCCAGATTGAATTCAGATTAAAAGAGATGACCAGGAAGGAAGTGAAGACACGTGTAAACAATTCTTGGAAGCCGATTTAGAGACAACTCGATGGACACGGATGTTGACAGAGGTCTCAGCTGAGAGCTAGAGCAGGCTGTAGATTCAGGGGAGGGGGGTTTAGATGAGCAGTGTTGTAGCTTGGTTTCTTCCCTTAAGTTACTATTTAGTATTAATGGCTCGTTTCCAGTCCTGCAACTCTGCTCCTGAAGCCTATGTATAGCCACTTTGAGTGCTAAAATTGTGTTGCGAGGGAGAGAATGAGTGTGTGTGTGTGTGTGTGTGTGTGAGAGAGAGAGAGAGAGAGAGAGAGAGAGAGAGAGAGAGAGAGAGAGAGCAGTTTGGGAAGTTTATATTGCAAATAGAGACTTGGCGATACTGGTGAGGTATAAGGAAATAACTAAGCTGAAGTCGCGTCGTCACTATCCCACTCAGTAGCCACCCACTCGGACAGCAGAGGAGAGCTGCTCCACAGGTTTCCAAAGCTGTGAAGCTTCATGGAGGCAGACAGCCTCCTCTTCCTGTCAAAAGAGCTGCTGG